>VZTB01004782.1:95469-108267 GCA_013397245.1 Thryothorus ludovicianus | reverse complement strand
CTGGGGGCGGGGGTGCTCCGGGCCGCGGTCGCCGGCCCAGCTCCGCTGACGTGTCTCCTCCGCTCGCCGGCCCCGCTCAGGTGGACGCGGCCTACGGCGACAATGGCCTGGACTCCGGTAGGTGCCCGGGCGGCGCCTGGCCCGCGCCGCCCCCGTTCGTGGGTGGCAGCGGCTGCCCCGGGACGCTCGTCACGTCCCTGTGCCCGGTCACACCCCGCGTTGGGCGCTGACCCCAGGACACTCTTCTTCCAGCACTCTTCATGGAAAATGCCCGGAAAGGCAGCATAGTGTCCCGGGCCAACAGCATCGGCTCCACCAGTGCCTCTTCTGTCCCCAACACAGGTGGGGTTTGTCCTCCGTGACCTCGTGTTTCTGCTCGCTGGGGAGTCTGGCATGTGCTGGGCTCCAGGTCTGCCCTGCACCGATGGGGTGAGGTGGCTGCACAGGATTCCTGTCCTGAGGAGGAAGGTGGTGGGAATAGCATCAGGGTTCTGTGGTTTCCAGCAGGGTTTGGAGTTGAGAATCGCTCTGGTTTTGACACATTCCCAAGGGAGCTGCCAGCATCTGCCTCCTGCCCAGCTCCCCAAGGAGAGGGAAGGGGTGGCCAGGGCTCCTTGGAAGGCTTTCCTTTGGCCCAGCCTGCTGTAGCTGAATGGAGTGGGGGCTGTGCTGGGCCTGGCTGCAACTGCAGTGGTCCCTTGAATTGTCTTGTGCCCCTCCTTGCACCTCTGTCTCCCCACTCCCAGCCACACTGTGTCCCCGCAGATGATGAGGACAGTGACCACCAGGAGTCCTTCAAGGAGTCGTACAAGGACCAGCGCCGCCGGGCACACACCCAGGCCGAGCAGAAGCGCCGAGATGCCATCAAGGTGAGGCAAGAGGCAGCAGGCAGTGCTGGAGCACTGCTGCCAGCCTGCTCCAGCACCCTGCTCTTCCAGCACTCCTCTCTTTTACTGCTGGATCTGCCCTCCCTGTGTATGTGTGTGCTGGGAGCTGCCCTGGCTGTGATGAGCTGTGTTGTTGGAGCTGGGTGTGCACCTGGCCCTACAGGATGAGCCCACACTCTGTGTTTTTACTTCCCTGCAGAAAGGCTACAATGACTTGCAGGCCATCGTCCCCACCTGTGAGCAGCAGGATTTCTCCATCAGCTCACAGAAGCTGAGCAGGGCCATTGTGCTCCAGAAAAGTGAGTCCCTAAGGGCGGGAAGGAAGGAGGTGCTATCAACCCCCAAAGCTCCACCCTAGAGGTGTGCAGTGCAAAGTTCAGCACCTTAGAACCTTCTGGTGTGATGAGGCTCTGGGGAGCTTGAGTGCTGCTCACTGCAATCACCTTTCCCACGGGAACTGGGTCAGTGGGTGCTGATAGTGCCCTGACTCAGGCATCTCCCATGGGGATCTTGGGGGCCCCTGTGTGCTCCCAAATCCTCACTCTGTGTTTTCATGCTCAGCTATTGACTACATCCAGTTCCTGCACAAGGAAAAGAAAAAGCAGGAGGAGGAAGTTTCTACCCTCAGGAAAGATGTGATGGCCTTGAAGATCATGAAAGTGTAAGGGATGAGCTGCCCTCTACTTCCTATTGTTCCCTCACATCCTTGCAGAGCTCTGCAGTGGTTCTCCATCTGGGGACAGGCCTGGCACTTGGAACCAGGAGCACGAGCTGAGTGTGGGAATTCAGAGCTGGGAGCAGGAGCTGGAAGCGGGAGCTGGGAGCAGCAGCTCAGAGTCGTGTGTGGAGGCCTCACTGCTGACCTTGGTGTGCTGTGCTTGTTTCAGGAACTATGAGCAGATTGTGAAAGCTCATCAGGACAACCCGAACGAGGGGAAGAACCAGATCTCTGATGAGGTGAAGTTCAATGTTTTCCAAGGCATCATGGACTCCCTGTTCCAGTCTTTCAATGCCTCAATCTCTGTTACGAGTTTTCAGGAGCTCTCAGCGTGTGTCTTCAGCTGGATTGAGGAGCACTGCAAGCCCCAGGTGAATGCAGGGCTGCAGAGGGGCTGGTGCCATGGCTGAGGGGGCAGACACAGTGGCACAGGGGTGGCTGTCCCTCCACAGCCCAACTGACCATGTCCTCTCTGCCACAGACGCTGCGGGACGTTGTCATCGGGGTCCTGCACAAGGTGAAGAGCCAGCTCTACTGAGCCTCCCGTGCCACTGCTGTGCCTGTGGGGACAGGGCACTGCTGCCCAGAGGCCTGGGTGCCTGGCACCACCCTGGGCCTTCTCCCTTGTGGGTTTTTAAGGTTCTCTGAATTATTTATTGTATTCCTTCTGAAGCCCAATGGTAGATGTGCAAGCACTGCTGCTCCACTCAGTGCTACCAAATCTTTATGGGGACTGGGCAGGAGGGAAAGACAGTGAGGAGCAGAAGGTGGGGAGCAGTCTCTGGCCCAGGCAGTGCCATGGGTTTGCCTGTGCCACTGACTCTCCTTGCAGAGCTGATCCCAAAGCAGCTCCATTCTGTGTCCTCAGGCCTGTGACAGCCCTACTATCCCTAGGCTGGGGAAATGTGACAAATTCATGCTAAAAACAATGGGTTTCTGCTATAGCAGAAGGAATTGCTTTCCCCTTACCCACTGGGCTGTGCTCTGCCCCTCTGAAGTAGCTGTTTTGAGTCAGCTATTGCGTTTTGGAGGAGCCTGGCAGTGCTGGCAGCAGGATGAGCCCATCAAGAGCTGGGAGCTGTGGCCCTGGCTGCACATGCTAGGGCCTTGATGAACCCTAAGCACTGCTGCAGCCATGAGTCCCTGGGAAGAAACACAGAGAGTTCCTGCAAGGGCTGGAACATCTCTCCTTTTCAGAAACTGTTTCTTGCTGTACTGCACAGGAAAATTCTGCAGCTGTAGCATAGTATGGCTATGTGCATTTGCTGCTCTTCCTTAGAACTTTTATACATAAACATACGTGACCAGTCTTGATTTGATTTTTATTACTGTAAATTTTGAAATGGTGCCTGTGCCAGCTGTAGAAGCAGGTTCTATCAGGGACCTGTCCCATGCCCAGTTTGGGTCACAGCTCTGCCTGGGTGAGGGTTGGTTACTGTCCAGAGTGATGGGACCAGGGTGCTGCCAGCAGCAGGGTTTGTTCTCCATAACCATGTTTGTACTCCTGCTTCAGGGGCACATCCAGGGAATGTTTATTTCAGGCAGTTTTTCCAGCACTGAGGGGGGAGCACTGCCTCCTGCCTTGGGAAGAGGACATGGAATTTTACAGACCTCACACGTCAAAGTGATGTATTTTTCTATTGTGAAAAGTAATTAAATAAATTTCACTGAATGTTTTAATGATTTTTCTGATGCTGAGTTCCTGGAGCTGTGCCCTAGAGGTGGTAGTTTCCAGAAGCCCATTCCAGGCCCTCTCCTGGCTCCTGCCCTCCCCACTTGTCAGGGCCTAAACCCTGCCCTGACACCCTCTGAAGAGACAAACACCACAGGGATATGCAGCTGAAGCAAAATCCTGGTGTTTAATGGATCATATTCTCATGTGACCACTCTGGCACACAGCAGGGAGCAGCTGGAACACATACAGAGCTCTGCAAGCCCAGACAGTCCCTTGCTCCCTTTCCTTACCAGAACACCAGGGACACAGCACCAGTGCCCCCACAGCCACATCAGACCCCAGCCAGGCAGCTCTGTGCACTGGGGGCAGGAAAAAACAACATTCCACTGCAAGGAGAGGGCCAGTGCCAAGTTATTCCCACCCACCACTCTTACAACTGCAAAATACTTTAAAACAAAACCAAATAAATAACAGGACAAGCCTGCCAAAAGAGAAAAAGAACAACCCAACAGCCAAGTTTCAGGGGGAGCTCCACAGCAGCTTCTCCCCAGAACAAAGGCTCCCCCAGCACCTCACACTGGCAGCACGGCGCCGTGGTCCTCATCCGTCTCTATCCCAACCTCCTCCTGCACGGCACCGAGCAGATCAGAACAGGCTCAGGGTCTGGCTCAGCAGCCCTGGGCACTGCCCAGACTCGGTACTTACAAAGAATTGCTTCTTGCTCTTGGGATACCCCTCCAGGATGGCATCCAGCAGCTCGGTGGCCTGGTGAGATGGGGCACATGAGGGCTGTGGGCAGCAGTCCCAGCGGGGCTGGCACTGCCCACCCCCACCACAGCCGGTACCATCCTCTTCCTGCGGCGCCACTCCCGGCGGTACAGCTGCTGCTCCCGGCACACCTGCCAAGAGCACCGGGTCAGAGCCGCCCCGCGGGGCTGTCAGGAGCCCCGGGAAAGCAGTGCCTGGATCCTGTAACCCTGGATCCAGACTGGCTCCGGGTTCACACACAGCAGCTGTTCACCTTCTCTTTTTCCTCTGGAGTCACATGGTTGGTAGCAGACTTCATCCTCTCCAGTTTCTCCGTGTAACTGGCACAGTCCTTCCTCAGAGCCTCGATCTCCCTGGCAATCTCAGGGGTTGTCATGGAGCTGTTCAAGTCCTTCAGCTCTGGGAAGGTGGCACCGATCACCGGCTGTGCTGCCACCCGGCACCAGGGCACAGCTGCCCGTGCCCGCGGGGATCCCGCGGTGGCTCGGGGCTGCCCGGCCGGGCAGACTCACCGGCCTCCATGTGCCGGCAGCTCTGCTGCAGCGCTTGCAGCTGGGAGGAGCGCTCGGCAATTTTCTCATCCAGCCCGCGGAGCTCCGCATCGCTGGCGGCCGGGAGCTGCTCCTGCGGGGAGCGGCGGCTCAGGGGTGCGGGGCAAGCGGGGCCAGCGGGCGGCGGCGGCCGGGGCTCACCTGGTCAGCGAAGTAGATTTTCTGCTTCCCGTAGACCTTCTCCCGCACACGGCCCTGCTGCGCCAGCTGCTCCAGCGCCTTCACCACGGCCTGCGGGACGCGGCGTCAGCCGGGCCCGGGCCCGCCCCGCCCCAGCCCGGCCCGGCCCTGCTCACCGCCTTGCCCAGCCCGTGCTCCCGCTGCAGGTTCCCGAAGGCATCCTGGGCGCTGTACGGGCGGTTCTGNCACCGCGGCCTCCTGGGACCGCAGGGGCCGCCCGGTGCTCCCCCGCCTGTCCCGCACTCACCGCCCGCCGCGGCCTCACGCCCTTTGCTCATCCCGCGGCCCCGGGCCTCCAACCCCGCTCCGTTCCCGCTTGGCGCCGTTCGCGCACTTCCGGCGCGCCGCCCGCTCCCCGCCATTCGCGGCGAGGGCGGAGCGGGCCGTGATTGGCGGGGGTAACGTGCACCGCCCGGTACCGGCCGGCCCCGCCCCGCGGGAACGGGCCGCGCCCAGCCCGGGGCCCCGCGCCTCCGGGCAGGCACTCACCGACCCCGGCGAGAGAAGCGCAGCCCCCTCGCCCCCCCAGCCTCCGCACCGGACGCGGCCAGGGAAGGGCTCGAGCCCGTATGGAACAACCCGTTACCGACCTCCCCTTCCCGGCAGAGGCCTCCCGCCCGCCCCCGGCACGGCCGACGCATTCGGATAGGCAGAGTCAGACAAACAGCAGCCAGTAACGGGGTCCCTGACGAGGTACGTTGTTGGCTGCACAAACGTGATCAGAACCGGGTCTATGGCTTAGGAAAAGTAAAGGGAGCGCTCGGTGGGCAGAGGGGGTGGCTCTCCCTGGGGTCTGCTGGTTTGTTCACAGGACCGCGGCAACTGCGACCTCCTCAGTCACTGGTGATCCGGGCTGCTGTCCCTGCCCGGATCCCTCTGCTGGGCTCTGCCTGCACAAGGCTGAGGTAGCAAGGGCCCAGGGGACACACCACCACCCTGTCAGTCCTGCTCCACCTCCTCCTTCCTCCAGAAAAGGGGAACGAGCAGCCTCGGCCCTGCCCACGGGAACGCACTGGAGCACAACAGGGGTTTCTAGCAAAGTGTTAGTTGGCTGTCAACAAAGGCTGTTAGTTCAGAAAAGCAACACAAGAGCAGGGGCTACACGTGGATGTTCTTGCAGGTGGTCTGGTGGTCACAGCAGGTGTCTTATTGCCATAGAGCTCTTACAAAACAGCATCACCAGGAGCTGGAGATGAGGGAGCAGCCAGTGCAAGGAAAACAGTGCGGCTGCACAACATCCACAATGGAGCAAGGGGCTTGGTTCCACCTGGAGTTGGATATTGCTGGGAGAGAAGACTTGGATTTGTGCACATATTAGGAGCTGTCTGAGACAGAACAGCACTGAGCCTCAGACACCACGTCTGAGGGGCTCTGTCCTGTTCCCCTGGTTACACATCAGTGCCAGAACTCAGTGCACAGTTGTTCCTGGCGATGCTGTCAGTCCCACTGGACTTGAGAGCTGCAGACACCAGATTTATTGTCTTAGAGAAAGTCTGGAGCAGGCAGCATCCTGTCAGACAGTGCAGGTTGATTGTGGAGCTATCCCATCAATGCCTCTTCCCTACAGATTGCCAGTGTCCTTTGTTTTAAAATCCAAGTGAGGCTACGGAGTCCCAAGTCACAGTGGTGTACCCAGCCAGGACTGGCTGTCACATCACTCAGACTCACTGGACACGATTGAGAGAACTGTGCAAGACTTTTCCTTCCAGGATTCCCTCCATGCGTAATGGAAAACCAGAGGGAGGTGAGAGGATTTACTGGCCCCGGGAGCCAGTGGGATCCAGCTGGTTCAGCTCGGACTGATCCAGCAGTTCAAAGTCATCCCCTTCGGCGTCAGTGTCCAAGTCCAAACTGGCTGCTCTGAGGTGAGTCTTTGCCCCTCTCTGGGGATTGGTGCTGCGTGAGGAGCCTGGCTGAGGGGCTCCTGACAGTGCCAGCTGGATCATGCCCCTGGTGACAAAGCCAGCAATGTTGTTGGTGAGATTCTGCACCGATGGCAGGGTGCCAAATTCCTCCTGCTCGTATGGGAGCTGCAGATCCTCTGTCCCTTGTGGGCGGTACGCCAGGCTCGGGATCCCAATGCTGGTGTCATCTTCATCATCTATGCCGGTTACTTCTGGGTTTATGGAAGGGAAGTCAGGGAGATCTCTGGCAAAAGATTCCTCTGGGTCACTGTGACCATCCAGGTCTGGAAGAGGAGAAAGTGCTTTCATTACCAGTATTCACCAGCACCCACAGGCCCAGGCAGGAGCTGGGCCAGCACCTCCCCTGGATGGACTGTTGGGAGCTCACAGACCACAATCTCTCCAAAGTCTCCCTCCCCTCATCCCAACTGTTCAGATCCCATTGACCTCCCAGCATGCTCACAAGGAATGCCAGTGTCAAAGCAGCCACCTGCTAGAGGGGAGCTCCAGCACCCACAGCCAGACTGGCAGAGCCAGATCTGCAGAGCTGCTGCCCTCACTCCATCCAAGCACCACAGGAATGAGGAGGAAGCTTCAGTTCTGAACAAAACAGGCAGGTGCAGCTCATTTCCAGCAGTAAGGCTGACATCAATGATGGGAGGTAACATATCCTCCCTCCAACCCATCACACTGGTGCCTGCTTGGCATTCCACATCTTCCAGAAGCTGTTTCCTCTCACCTTCTGATCCCTCTGTCAGGGGCGTCTGGCCTCTTGAAAGGTTAAACATCCCATTTTCAGTATAGGAAACCTCAGCATCTGAATGCTCTGAGTCAGAGATGGTCAGTTCCTTGGCAACCATAGAGTCATCCAGCTTTGAAATAGAAGATAAAATTGAAAACATCATTACTAGAAAGGTTATCCCCATGCCTCATGACAAAACAGATGATAGCGTGGCCTCTAGCTAAACCTGGCCCTCATGGGAGACTGGTACCTGAGGCTCATTCACATTGACTGCACAGACTGGGAAACTGCAGCTGGCACAAGCAGCTCTGGACATTCTTTAGTGGAACAGAATAGGAAAGATCTATCTGAAAGGACAGTGTCCTCATCTGCTCTCCCATGACTCTCAGCTACACCGTGCTGACACACAGCCAGATGCTGCATGTCCCCACAGTGCAGTTTGTTCTTTCCAGCTGAGCTCTTCCCTCTCCCAGAGGCTCTGTTACCTTGGGGCAGAATGCAGCCAGCTCCTCTTCGCTGTCACTCCCATCGTCCGTGGCTTCCTGACCAAGGGCCCGGCCACGCACTGTTAGAAACCAGACACAAAGCTGTCACTGCTGCTGAGGCAAGGCTCTGTGCAGGACCAGAAAACCCCAAGCTGGACATAACAGAGCAGAGCCAGCTCTGTTCCACAGCAGAGCCATGATCATTTCTGACTGTGGCTGTAGCAAGTTTCTTGCTGAGATGAACATGTTTAGAACACCCTCACACAGAGCCTTTCCTCCTTTTTCCAGAACAGAGAACACACAGTTCTGACAGCCAAGAACAGGAGCAGCTCAGTGCTGTGAAAAGCCCACAGCAGCTGCTTCCTAGGAGATGGCTGCAGAGGCGGAACTGCCTCTCTCTCTTCCCGAGGCAGTTCCAAGAATTTGCCATGCCAGACATGCAGCCCCTACCTCCCCCCAAGGCCGGAGCCTGTGTTCACAGCCCATTTCAGATATTAGAGCTCAAGGTGTAAAACCTTGGGGCCAGAAACAGCACAGAACTCACGCTGCCTCTCGCGCTGCCTCGCGGTCACGTAGCCCCGCACGCTGAAGTCCAGGCGCCGCAGCACGGGCTCCAGACGCAGGTACAGGCGCTGCCCCAGCCTGTGGTACACAGCAAGGGGCCACAGCAGGACAAAGAGCACTGCAGTGAGCAGGAATGGGGGTTAGGAGGTGGTTCAGGATGCTGCTTGGCGAACATCCTGCCCGTTTCGTGAGGCAGCACAACACACAGAGCACGGCAGATGTGAGCACTGAGGGCAGTGCTGTGGAACAGGTGCCCTCACCTCTGCCAATTTAACAAAATTGAGAGGCCAACCTGTGAGTGCTCAGATCTGTAGTTCCTAAGCACTCAAACATGTTCTCTCCAGACCAGACTTCCAGTCCTGGTCAAGAACCACCACATTCCTGGCAGAATGTATTGTTTTAAATTTTAAAGCCATTCACACAAGCTTTCCCTTTTGAGCCCCATTCCTCGGACATTCAGCACCCACTCATCTCTTTTCACATGTAAGTCTGTATTGGCACAGAGATTTACTTACACAGCAAGTATGAGAGCAAGAGCCCAGGGATGTACTGGCCCAGGACAGCCAGGAAAGTGAACACTCCACACACTAGAAGGCAAAACTGAAGACATGAGAGACAGTGAATTTCCAGGGTTAAGCAGCAGGTTCACTCACATCTTGACCATCTCAGCCTCTGCAAATTCTGGGTCAAGTCATTGTTCCAAAGAGGGTGAAGCCTTCACAGTGTCCAGCCACCTGCTCCAGCATGGGCACAGACACAGGGGTATCTGCCCTCAGAGCCACAGGAAGCTGAGGCCTCCTGCCTCAGGGCAAGAGATGCTTCCCAAAGCAGGGACCCCAACAGCAAGGAAAAGGCTAAACTAGAAAGCTCTTCATGGTGAAGAAGTGATACCAGGACAGTATCACTGTGCTACAGGTTTCTCTTTCCATAAACTCAAAGAAAGAAAAAGCTTAACACACTTTCTCAAACTATCAAAACCCATTGAGGAGACAAGTTTGACAGACACATGAAAAGCCAGAAACCTACAGAAGGAGCAGCCACGCTCTCATTTCAGTGGTGCAATCCCCACACTGACATTCACTTTCTCCTCCCTCCTCCACAACCTGATTATTCTGCCTGTGCTTTCCATTCTCCCTCACCACCTAATAGGCACAGTGTTGTGGGAGACCTCCCATGGCAACCTCCCAGCAGGAACGTGTTCAGCCAGTGCTGGATGCCAGCACAGGAGGATCCTTGTGGCCAGCAGAGGCTCCACACCAAACAGGTTATTTCTGAAGACTGTACATTCTCACCTTGCCAGGACTTTGCCTCTTGAAAACGAAGAGATTACTTAAGAAGTTGGTCCCAGTCACCCATCCTTCAGCCAAATGATGACAGAGCTCTGGCACTCCCAGCAGCCGAGGGTGGACATATCCCCAGCTGCAGTGAAGGCAGAATTTGGGAACAGAAATTGCTGCATCAGTGTTAGGGTTGAAGACCCTTGTTACAAATACTTGTCTCAATGCTTGGTTCTGTTCCCTCCCAGCACAGAGCTCTAGAGATGAGGGTCACATGCCCTCCAAGCAGTGCCCTGCCCAAAGCAGCTCATCTACAGCCCCTCTAGCAGCATCCCAGTGCTCCCAGCAGCTGAGGAGCAGGAGTTTCAGTCAATGGCCCGGACCAGTTTCCATGCTGCTGGAAGGAGTGTGCAGTGCAGAGGCAAATCAAGTGAATCCTTTTACTTTTTCTGTGTTTATCTGGTCAACTGCAGCCTCCAAGTGTTCAGCATAAGGTCTAGAAGTAGCCTTGCATATCACTTCATATACTAAGTTACTCTGGAGGCCTTGAATGGGTCAGTTTGGTTAGTGCTGCTTAACTGCCAGTCACGAGTGCCTGAAGGTTAGAAAGAGCAATTCCTTTGGTGCTTGGGCCTCTTACAAAAAAAAATAATAAAGACAATTGTCCTTTGGCACCAGCTCAGGTGATTTAATCAGGAACTGACATCCAGCACAGCCTGGCAGCAGAGGCAGGAAGGTGTGCCCAGAGAGGCAGGTGTGAGCAGTGAGGCAACACCTCAGCATTTCTCAACCCATTATTAATCCTGCAGTCAGATCATAACTATGCAGAAACAACTGCTAGAACAAGCCTGTTAAATATTCCCTATCAAGTCTTAGAAGTCTTCATTAATTCCCACAGAAATGTTGTTTTCCTGCTATTGGAGACCCATACAAGAGGAATTGCTCCCAAGGCAGCACCTCTAACTTCAGGGGGGCAGGGAATCAAGCAAGCATATCTGGAGGCTGGTATGAAGGCAAAGTTTAATAAAATGGCTTGGGCAAGTCAAAAACTTCCCACGACCACCTGACTGCATCTGGGTCTCCATCTGCCCTCCAGCAAGCAGCTCCCTCCTCCCTTCTCCCCCTCCTCCTCACCCGAAGGAGCCAACATCCCAAGCATGTGCAGGTAACAATGCAGTACACAGCAAAGTATCACAGCAGAGGAGTCAATTAGTTTCCTACCTCTCATTGTCTAATTCATCAGGTCTTGCCACTAAAATATTAAGAACAGACACTACATTAGTTGCAAGGAATTTGCCATGGGAATGCTTAGCTCTTGGGATTTAGGTAAAGCTTTAATGAGCTGGGGAACACCTGGAAAAGACATTAACTGTAATTACAGGATGGAGATGCATCACTCCATAACAAATCTTGAGTGTGTACGTGTGACAGTACAGGACTGCAAGAGTCTCCCTGTTGCTCCTCGGTGTTTGTTGGACACTGGAGGCTGCCCACTTCCCTCTGCCCCACTCCCTGCACACACCAGCTGGGGAGGAGGAACAGCCTACAGACTGGAGGCATCCAGGGATTTAAATCTTTTGATACTTTCCCACCCAGGCTGGGACTTGAAAGGGATGTACCAGCCACCCAGAGAGATCAAATCAGAGGGATGAGGGAGGTGGACAGACACTGTCTCCTTAGAAGGAGCCTGAGACAAGCTTTGAAACCGAGGAAAGCTTTAATGTCTTCCCAGGAACTACAGAGGACATGGATTGAAGCAGAAAGCTGGGAGCTGAACTTGCTGGTTAGTCAGGGAACCAGCCCTGGGAACATGCAGACCCTCACACTGCTCCAAACTAACCTGTCCATGCAAAGCCAAGGGACCCTGAGCTGCTTGGAATGGGGGTGTTCATCAGTGTATTAATGTCAAAAAGGAAGGATACAACTGCTTTGGTTACTGAAAGCTGAAAACTAACTTCATTACAGCTGTTCAGATGCCTCTTCTCCCAAAGAAATTTCTGATCAACAGCAAGGCTGGGACTTGTCTTCATCCTAAACTGGGTTATTATGGATTCTGAGGAGGAATCCAGATGAGTTCCACATATGCTTCAATTTCTCACTCTGGTACTGAATGCTCAGAAAGTGAATCACTGTCTCAAACCTGCACTAGGTCACGTACACCCTGTGGTTCAGGATTACAAGACAAATACCAGTGTCACAAGCACAAAAAGAACTTGTGTTTACACAGGTTAGAATACTCCAGCTCCAGAAAGAGCATGCCTGCAGAACTCTTGCTGGCTTCCAGACCTTAAAGCAAAAGGCCCAGGTTTTAACAATGTAACTGCAGGCAGTGCAGAGCCTCTACTGTGAGGCTGGAAGTGGGGCTTGATTTGCTGCTATGAGCTCAAAATGCAACTTACCACCAATTTCTGGCCAGATTTTGTGCTTCCACTGGTCTAGACACACTACTACCATGAGGGTCAATGCGATCAGGAACAGCAAACGAAGGGAGGTCAGAGCAAAGAACCTATGGGGAAGAAACCAATGAGTCGGTACTGGCCAGATCTTTGTGATACACAAAGGAGTAACACAAACCGACCTTAAACAAGCCACTCGGGGAGAAAACTCAGCACCTGTTAATCAGTCACCATGCAGCGTGCCCCGGGGGCAGCTGCCGGGTGACCCTGATTTGCTGGAGTCAATTCCCCCGGGACAGCCCGGCTGTACAGCTCCTGTCCCGGGCAAGCTGCCCCCCCTCCACTGCCACAGAGCACGCTGAGTTTTCCCGGCTAGTTCGATGCTCTCAGGTACA
Source organism: Thryothorus ludovicianus (assembly GCA_013397245.1). Classification (NCBI taxonomy): domain Eukaryota; kingdom Metazoa; phylum Chordata; class Aves; order Passeriformes; family Certhiidae; genus Thryothorus; species Thryothorus ludovicianus. The sequence continues at coordinate 95,725 of VZTB01004782.1, read as the reverse complement.
AGGAGAGCACGGGGACGGGGCTGCAGCAGACCCAGCGCTCCCAGGTCCCTCCTGTCCGGAGGGGACACGGACCAAACCCGCAGGCCCTTACGGACCGTTCCTCCCCGGGGCAGCTCCTCCAGGCCCCCCGACTCCCGCAGCCCCGGCGATCGGGTCTCGGCGGGGCGCGTCTCCCGAGGCGGAGCCCAGTCCCAGTCCCGGTCCCGGTCCCGGTCCCAACCCCGCTGCTCACCAGAACAGGCCGTGCACCGCCACC
>VZTB01004782.1:80470-95228 GCA_013397245.1 Thryothorus ludovicianus | reverse complement strand
CGGAGCCTGGGCCGCGATGCCGCGGGAGATCATCACCCTGCAGCTGGGCCAGTGCGGCAACCAGAGTGAGCGCGCCGCGGCCGTGGCGGGCCCAGGGGAGCGCGCACCGGGCGGGGTCGGGATGCTGTGGGGGGGGCGCCGGTTAGCGGGGCCTGGCGGGACGGGGCGGGGCTTCAAGCGCCTGGGGCGGGGCCTTCGGACCGGGGCGCTCCGGGCCCTGCCCCTGTCCCGGCCCCGGTCCCGGTCCCGCTGCCCGGCCCGTCTGACCGCGCCTCCCCGCAGTCGGGTTCGAGTTCTGGAAGCAGCTCTGCGCCGAGCACGGCATCAGCCCCGAGGGCATCGTGGAAGAGTTCGCCACCGAGGGCACCGACCGCAAGGACGTCTTCTTCTACCAGGTACCGGCAGCCCCAGGCCGTGGGGCGGGCACACGGCGCGGAGTGTGCTGCCCTGGTCCCCGCGGGGCTCCGTGGCCGGGCAGGTGCCGCTGGGCTGTCCGTGCCCGTGCATTCCGCTCCGCAGCCCCTGCGGGCACAGGGACGGCTGGGCGGGCGCTCACCGTGCAGGTGAGAGCGGTGCCTCAGCCCAGGCTCCTGCTTTTAGCCCGCTCCGGGCTCCCGCCTGCGCTGCCGGTCTGTTTGTGGAGCGCTGTGGAGGCGGAGCAGAGGCACGAGGCTGTGGCTGCCATAGATAGTGTCTTATGTAAGCACTGAGAGTCCCCCCCTCCCGCTGGGAGTGCTCTGGGGCACAGAGAGCTGGACTGAGGAGAGGCTGCACAGGACCAGACTCTCCCTCCCTCCTCCCTCTCACCAGGCCCGGCCATGTGGGGCTCACCTGCAGCCAGGGGTAGCTCACGCTTTGGCAGTGGAAGTGGCACCGAGCTGCAGCAGCATCAAGATTCTCTTGCTCCCATTGTAGGCAGATGATGAGCACTACATCCCCCGGGCTGTGCTGCTGGACCTGGAGCCCCGAGTCATCCACTCCATCCTCAACTCCCCTTATGCCAACCTTTACAACCCAGAGAACATCTACCTGTCTGAGCATGGAGGGGGAGCTGGGAACAACTGGGCCAGTGGCTTCTCGCAGGTACCAGCTCTAGTGCTGCTGGGTGAGGGAGACACAGGGTAGCTCTTCAGCCCTGGGGCTTTTTCCTGGCTCCCTCATGTCAGCTCAGCCCCAGTTTCTGAAGAACACCTTGTCACTGTCAGGGACTGATGTCCCTGGGACTGTGTCCCTGTGCCACCTTAGGCACAGGATCACACTGCCAGTCTGACTCAACTTCACACCGAGCTTGAGCAGCTCTTCTCTGTGTTCTGTGGGAAAGGAATGAAAACAGTCCTGATCTCTCTTGCAGGGAGAAAAGATCCATGAAGATATTTTTGACATAATAGACAGAGAGGCTGATGGGAGTGACAGTTTGGAAGTAAGTAAACAAGGGATTTGGGTATGGCAGCCCTGCCTGGTGTGTTCCCAGCTAGGTTGCTCTTTGTAGGGTTGAGCTCAGCACTCTAGTGGGCAGAGACTTGCTCAGTGAACTTCTGGGTCTGAGCACAGAACGTGTAGAGGGAGGATCCAGGGACAGGAGGTCTGTCCATCCCCACTCCACCTGCCAGCCTGCCCCAGAAGTTCTTTCACTGTTTGCTTGTGGGGCATTTTTCTTTACACTGTCTATGTGAGCCCATACCCTGTGTGCAGACAGACAGGACTGCTGAGTGTTCGTGTCAGGCTGTGACATGGCAGCGGGGGAAGGGAGAACATCACCAAAACAAGCTGGCAGGAGATTCAAGTGCCTCTTGTGGGAGCTGAGCAGGAGTCAGGCAGTGGGAGCTTGGCCTCAGTCATTCTAGAAGGAGGGAGGGGTGTGAAGGACCCGGGAAAGGGCTGAGAACATGCAGTTCCATTTCCTGTGACGGATTGGATCCTGGAGGTGACGTTGGAGCTATTCCAATCCTGTTCTGGGTGGGAGGAATCCTGAAGGCTCCCAAGCAGCTGTTGCACTTTGAGGGGTGTGCAGAGATGTGGATCCCACTGTGTGGGCAGGAGTGGCCTGAGGAGCTGCGGCTGCTGCTGGGCTCTGGAGGAGCTGGGGTCAGTCTCTGCTGCATCCATGGTCCCAGCTGCCACGAGGAGCTCTGGCCCTGTCTGGCAGGTCCCTGCTGGAGGTAGCAGGGGTGACACATTACCTGCCTTCTCTGGGGCTGAGCTTCACCTTCAGCACCTGCCGTCTGCTTCCTTCCAGGGGTTTGTGCTTTGCCACTCTATTGCTGGTGGAACAGGCTCTGGGCTGGGCTCATACCTCCTGGAGAGACTGAATGACAGGTGAGGACAGCCCTGTCCCCTTCCCACACCGCAGAGCCTGGCCCAGCCTGGGCTGCCTGCCTGGAGCAGGAGCTGGAGAGCGCTGACTCAGAGCCACCACCCCCACCCAAACACTGCCTTGTGCAATCCCTGGCATGCTGCCTGCAGAAGGCTGGCTCCTGATACGCCTGGGGACTTCAGAGGCTCTGAAACTGGACTCGTTCTGTCCAAGCTCTGCCTTCCCTCAGCCGTTCTTATCAGGCAGCTGCCTGCGGACACCCTGACGGTGCAGGGGAGGGTGGGAGGCTCTGGCTGAGGGCTGTGAGCTGCCATCCTAGCCTGTTCCAGCTTGCATCGTCTTGAAAAGACTTGTGAGCAGCTGCTTAATCAGCCTGTGGATGGTTCAGCCTCCCTGTAGCTCCTCTGGCAGCTGGCTCCTGTGCTGCTGGGGTAGGCATTGCTGGGACACATTCTCTCTCTCCCTGGGAGCCACTCTGGCTGCAGCTTTGGTGACTCACGCTGTCCTGAGCCCTGGAGACTGCTAAGGCAGCTTGTGGGAGGGGAGAGTGCAGCTTGATGGTGTTAACCCTTGAGATGCTGCACTTCTCCCTAGGTATCCCAAGAAACTGGTGGAGACCTACTCAGTGTTCCCAAACCAGGATGAGATGAGCGATGTTGTAGTTCAGCCATACAACTCTCTGCTGACACTGAAGAGGCTGACCCAGAATGCTGACTGTGTGGTAAGAGGCCCGTGGTGCAGCCAGCCCTGAGGAGACAGCCCTGTCCCCATAGCTCAGAACTGCAGCCCATCCTGGGGCCAGCACCATGTGCCTGTGAGCCCCAGGTGCAGCAATGAACAGAAGGACCAAGCAGAGGTGGCCCCAGGGACCCTCAGTGGTGCTAATGCATGCAGAGCTGCCTGGCATTTCTGCCTTGGATCCAGCAGATTTTCCCAAGGCAGTGAGAACTGGCTGTGCTTCCTCTGTGTAGCTGTGCTGCAGCCCCTGCCTGAATGCAACACTTGTGTCATTTGCAGCACCCACAACATCCCCAGCCAGGCAGCACCTTCAGCCTGCACTGGGGCTTCTGGCCAGGTCTGACCAGGACACTGCTCACCCCCTGCAGCCAGTCCCTGCATGTGGCAGTGGAGGAGCAGTTGCACTGGAGCTGCACAGTGCTGGCCCAGGGGCAGAGCTCTTTGGGAGAGCGTGGGGAGCACAGCCAGGAGGGAGGGAAGAGGTTCCATTGATGGTGTCAGTTACGTGCCACAGATGAGTCAGCTTGTGGTTTCAAGTGTCTGCCATTTGTGCAGAGGGCTCCACTCAGGACCTGTGCTGGACCACCAGTGCCCTGGGACACATGGCTAGGACTGCCCTTCCTCAGCTGCCTCAGGGGCCCTTCACAGAGCCAGGTTTCCCTTGCAGGTGGTTCTGGACAACACAGCCTTGAATCGGATCGCAACAGACCGGCTGCACATTCAGAACCCTTCATTCTCGCAGATCAACCAGCTGGTGAGAAGGATTTACCTCAGGAGAAGCCAGCATAGGTTTTCCCTGCTGTGTTCAGTTTAGTCTGAACCTGCTTCATGGGCTGGGCTCAGGGATGGGAGTGTGAGTGGAGCTGTGAGTGAGGGTCCTATGCCCTTTCCAGCTTCCCTTGGCATGTCTGTGTGAGGCAGGTTTTGACATGCTCTGTGACCCTCTGCTGACCCTGTCCTCTCCTTTAGGTGTCCACCATCATGTCTGCCAGCACCACCACGCTCAGGTATCCCGGGTACATGAACAACGACCTCATTGGGCTGATTGCCTCTCTGATCCCCACGCCCAGGCTGCACTTCCTCATGACGGGCTACACGCCACTCACCACCGACCAGTCGGTAAGGCAGCCCCAGGCTCTCCTTCCCATCCCCAAGGGCAGAGAAGCTGCCACACTCACCTTGCAGCATCTGTCAGCCCCATCTCGGTGTGAGCTGTCACTGCACGTCCCAGATCCCAGGCCCCTGTGCTCACACCACGTGACTGCTGCCTGTGCAATGCATCAGATGTGAGCAGGCAGAAGTTTTTGTGCCAGGCTGCCTGTGCAATGCAATAGATGTGAGCAGGCAGAAGTGTTTGTGCCAGGCTGCCTGTGCAATGCAATAGATGTGAGCAGGCAGAAGTGTTTGTGCCAGGCTGCCTGTGCAATGCAATAGATGTGAGCAGGCAGAAGTGTTTGTGCCAGGCTGCCTGTGCAATGCAATAGATGTGAGCAGGCAGAAGTGTTTGTGCCAGGCTGCCTGTGCAATGCAATAGATGTGAGCAGGCAGAAGTGTTTGTGCCAGGCTGCCTGTGCAATGCAATAGATGTGAGCAGGCAGAAGTGTTTGTGCCAGGCTGCCTGTGCAATGCAATAGATGTGAGCAGGCAGAAGTGTTTGTGCCAGGCTGCATGGTCAGGGTGTCTGTCGAAGATCATCGTGGTCAGGACTGGCAAAAGCTGCTCTTAGCAGTGATGAGAGCAAGGCCAGGAGAGTGGCTCTGCCTGTCCTGCCACCAACTTCATCAACTTCCATGAGCCATCAACTTCAGCAATTTGGGTCCAAACACTAATGCTCATTGTCACTAATGGTGGGCTACAGGTGTCAGCCACTTCCTGAAGCTCAGTGTGTGTCTGAGAGTGAATTTGCCACCCCTCTGCACTTCAGGTGCTGCTTATTGCGTTTGGCTTGTCCCTAACCAGTGCCCACCAAGCCCCCCTGTGCCAGTGGGGCAGTTGTGTTTGGGGAGGTGCTCACCTGCACGGGCCCACTGTGGTCCGGAAGGAACTAACAGCTGCTCTTCTCCTCTCCCTGTGTGCATTTCCTCAGGATGTTTCTCAGAGAAGCAAATCTGAAAAACTGCTGGCTCTGAAAAGGGTATCAGTGTGTGATCTGTCCTCTGAAAGAGGAGTGCGGGCAGGGCTCAGCCAGCAGCTCAACCAGTGCAGGAGGGGGCTGCCACCTCTCCTGACTGTCCCTGCTGTGGGCACTCTGGGTGGCTCTGGCTGTGACCCCCCTGGCCAGCAAAGCCCCAACAGCACTCAGGGAGGGCAGTGGCCAGGCTGCCCATGGCTCAGAGCTGGGCAAGGCAGGGAGGGCATGCAGTGGGGAACAACCCCTTTCCTGTTGAACCCCCACAGCTTCCTGCCTGACAGTGGTGCATGTTTGACAGCAACAACATGAAAAAAAACATGTCCCTGTCCCTCTGTGCTCAGCTGAGCTTCACCCCCCAACCCCTGCTTTGCTGCAGGTTGGGGCCAGACAGCCTCCATGCTGGAGCCTCCACTGACACTCTGTTTCTTGGTCTGGCTGTGCCTGTTGTGTGGTGTTGGGATTTCCCTGTCCTGCATGTGACTTTGCATGACTCCATCGCTGGGGTGAGGGCATTTCTGTCCAGCTGCCTCCTGCTCCTGTGTGTGTGTATACCAGATAGCAGGAGGGCAGGGAGCAGCACACATTCTCTGACCCCTGGCTGGCCTGTGCAGGTGGCCAGTGTGAGGAAAACCACAGTCCTGGACGTGATGAGAAGGTTGCTGCAGCCTAAAAACGTGATGGTGTCCACAGGGCGAGACAGGCAGACCAACCACTGCTACATTGCCATCCTCAACATCATCCAGGGGGAGGTGGATCCTACACAGGTAAGTTCTCATGGCTGTTGAGGTCCTGATGGCCATGGTGTGACTCAGCATGGTCACTGTCTGTGCGGGGGTCCTGGGGTGAGACTGGGCAGTGCCTGAGCTGGCTTCAGATTGCTCCTGTTTGGGTTCTGGCCTCATGGAAAGGCTGCAGTCGTGCTGAAATCCACCTTCCCACGGCTGTGCCTCCTGTGAGGAGCAGCTCCTGGGTCTGCTGCAGCCAAGCTTTGTCCCTCACCCTGCTGCCCCTCGCTGTTCTCATCCCACCAGGTTCACAAGAGCCTGCAGCGGATCCGGGAGAGGAAATTGGCCAACTTCATCCCCTGGGGCCCTGCCAGCATCCAGGTGGCTTTGTCCCGCAAGTCCCCTTACCTGCCATCCGCTCACCGCGTCAGCGGGCTCATGATGGCAAACCACACCAACATCTCCTCGGTGAGTGCCTTCCCACGCCGGGCCCTGCAGCCCCACACCTTGTGTCTCTTCAGCCTGAGCCTGTCACAAAGCCAGGGACGGGGGGGTGGCTCCCAGCAGGGCTCAGGTCCTGCTGGTCAAGGTGGCCTTTGCTTGGGAAGGGTCCCTGGGGAGCTCTGGTCCCCCTGACCCTGCGCTGCTCTCCAGCTGTTCGAGCGGACGTGCCGGCAGTACGACAAGCTGCGCAAGAGAGAGGCTTTCCTGGAGCAGTTCCGCAAGGAGGACATCTTCAAGGACAACTTCGACGAGCTGGACAACTCCCGGGAGATCGTGCAGCAGCTGATCGATGAGTATCACGCAGCCACACGCCCCGACTACATCTCCTGGGGCACGCAGGAGCAGTGAGTGCCCTGCCAGGAGACAGGAAGGTCCCGTGGCCACCCCCACGCACGCCGGCAGGGCTCGTCTCTGCCGTGCCCACGTTTGTCACCCCTCAGCGCTGCCTGGCGCGGCCGAGCCCGCGCGCTGCGCTCCTCTGCGGGGAGCCTGCAGCCCCTCAGCGGGGGACAGCCCCCGCCCCACCGTGTGCCCTGGCCCAGGACAGGACTGGGGCAGCTGCGCGCTCTGCTGGGAGGGAACCTCTGCCTGTGGGAGCAACACTTGATGTAAGGAGGAGGAGAGTGACGCTGGGGCTGGGAACAGGCCTGGCCCCCTGAGTTGGGTGCACGCAACCCCCGTGGCCAAAGGCTCCGTGTGGCTGAGCTAGTCCTTGCCCTGGGCAGGAGCCTTGTTCCTCCTTGGCCAGATCAGGCCTGGGGCACGGGCTGTATCTATATTTTTGTAGGTTATTTTGCTTTAATAAAGGCTGTTCCTGCACTGATGCTGCCTGCATGACTCTGGATTGAACAGCCAGGCAGGGAAGCCAGACGCAGAGACTGGGGCTTGGTGCTTGCCTTGTTGGCCAGCTAGCGGGCCCCATGGCACAGGAGCACCATGGCCACTGCTCACCAGCACATCCTAGGGTGTGCAGGGCCAGCTCTGCCCCAGCTGGCAGTGCCACGGGGCCCAGGCAGCACTGAGCAACTGCTGCAGCAGAGCCAGAAATACTGGCAGGACCTGCCGGCACGGCTGACCAGGGCTGGGACCGGCACCGCCCTGCCCGCAGAGCACACACGGCACCCACATGGACATTCTACAGGAGTGAGGCCATGTGCAGGGGTGGGCCATGAGGGGCTGGGGGTGTCCTCACCACTCAGGATCTGAGGCAGGGGACAGCAGCACCAGGAAGGACACGGGCTTGAGGCCGTACAGTGTCCGGTGATGTGGACGCAGCAGCTTTGGTTCTGACCTGTGGAAGCTGGGGTGAGGGCTGGGGACAAGGGGCAGTGCTGGTGCTGTCCCAAGCCCAGGCAGCCCAAGGTGAAAATTAGCATTTTCCTCTTACCCTTCGGGGCACAGAGCAGGCGACTAAAAATACAGCTGTGGCAGCATGGGCTCCCATGCCCTCTTTGGCAGCAGCCCCCGTGCCTGGGGCAGTTCCCCCCGCTGGGGCAGCCAGTGCCAGGGGCTGCCGGGGAGCTGGAACTGCCTGTGCTCTTGGTGAAATGCCAAAGGTCGCCTGGCAATGACCAGAGGGACAGCAGTCCCTGCCCCCAAGGACATGCTGTGCCGCTCCTCCCCGCTGCCTGTCCCAGGCCCTCTGCCCTGGCTGCCCCAGGGATCTGACTGTCCCAGCCTCCTGCTGTCAACCCACGCTTCAGGACAGGAGGCCCAGCCTTTCCTTTGTGCATTTATTTAGAAAAACAACCAACCAACCCCCCCATCCCAAGACAACCAACTCTACAGAGGCAACACTGAGGGACTGAGCCCCAGCCGTACCAGCTGCCACTCCACCAGCCACCCCTGTGACATAAGCCTGGCCACAGGGCCACCGCAGAGCCCAGCCACTCATGCAGGAGGAGCCCGCGGGTCTCTGGGGCAGCTTGGCCAAAAGCTGCCCGCAGCTTTCCAGAAGGGGTGGGTCCAGAGGACGGACAGACAGATGATGGCACAGCACTACTGCCTGGTACCCTCTGCTCTGGGCAAAGGCCCTGGGGCACAAGCAGAGTGGCCAGGCAAGACAAGTGCTGGAGGCAAAGGCACCAGGGTATAGGGGACGGGGACAGGCCTGGGGGCAGCGTGGGGGTTCCGCAGCAGGGCGGCCCCGCTGCCCACCAGGGAAAGTGCTGGGAGACGTGGGGCGCGCAGGCGTCTCAAAATAAATTAAGGGAATAGCCAGAAAGGCAATGGCAGTGGGGGGAGCACGACCCCCTGGCCCCCTGCTCTCTGGAGCAGCTAAGGGGCCAGCACAGACCTGCCACTCGCTGCCAGGCTAGGCTGCCCTCCCACACCGGCCATCAGACCACCTGCGTGGCCACATCAGCTGCTGGGCTAGCTGTGGGAGGAACCCACTTGTTGCTGGTGCTGCCAGGGCCCGGCTGCAGGGCAGAGCACCTGGGGCAGCACAGTGGGCTCCGAGGGAGGGGGGCTGGTGGGAGGCTCCTGGGGCCGGGGCAGCCGCTGGGCACCCGCAGAGGCGAGGTACGTGTTGAGGAGCTGGGCGATCTCATCCACCTGCAGATAGAGGGGGCACAGGGGTGTTAGTCCAGGGCACCCTTGATGAGAGGGGAGGGTGGAGGGATGGCAGCCCCTTACCTGGGAGGTCTCAAAGAGCAGGTCTCGATCCTCCACGGAGAGGCGGAAGGTGCTGCTGTCAGAGGCACCAAAGGAGGAGATGCTGCCATAGCAGAAGCTGTCCAAGGGCTCGGGCTCTCCCGGCTTGTAGAGTGAGACGGCCTTGGCCCCGATGCCCAGCCACAGGCGCTGGGGCCCAGAACCCACTGGGCTCTGCAGGGAGAGGAGTGTCAGGGTTGCCCACTGCCAGAAGTGCCCCTGTACCACACTCAGCCGGAGCCTCACCGCGTGCAGGTCGACATCGAAGAGTGTGGAGCCAAAGCCAGGCCACTCCCGCACCAAGGCCACGTAGGCTGCCATGGCCTCGGGCCGGCCCATGCCCTGCAGCAGCTTCCACTTCTCCACAATGGCAGCCATGGTGCTGGCCCCCTCCTCACGCAGACGGCCCCGCAGGCGCTGGTCCCGCTCCGCCCGTTGCTTGGCCAGCGCCTGACCCCAGAGCCCGCCGGCCAGCAGCCCTGCCCGCAGCCGGGCCCCCCGGCACTTGGTGGGGGGCTGGTGGGGCAGGGGAGGCAAGCGGGCATGCAGCACGTGGGGTGGGAAGAGCTCCTCCAGGCGCGGGAAGGGCGCGTGGGTGGAGAAGTCGCTGTTGAGACTCTGCAGGCGCAGGGCCGCCAGCGTCTGCAGCGTCTCCTCTGATGTGGGCACGTAGCCCCGCAGCACCATCTCGTGCGCCTGCCAGAGAGCAGGGTGAGCTGGCACGGCCACCACGGCACGGCACGGCACAGCCACCCCAGCGCGCCACTCACCTGCTCAAAGAGGAGGGCAAACTCCAGGCTGTCCCGTGGGACGTTGTCCGTGTCCAGGAAGCCGTAGTGCTTGAAGCAGAGCCGGCATGGTGGGTCCTGCTCCCGGTCCTCTCCAGCCAGGCTGCAGCAGACAGGACCAGCTCCATCAGCTTGTGGATGTGCCCCCATACCATCTGTCCCCTCCCACCCGTGGCCCCCCAGCCCCACTCCTCCGTAGGCAGCAGAACAGGACATTTACTTTTCAAACCTGGTGAGGACATCAGCCAACAGTGTGGCACTGCCCACTGGCTGCTCCCGTCGCCGGGACTGCTCGTAGAGGGCAAAAAGGTTGGGGCTCTGGGACAGCCCCAGGCGTGACACAAGTTCCTGGGCCACCTGGGCGAGACAAAGGCAACCGATGGTGACCACGTGTTCCTGGCCACGGCACTCAGGGCTGCAAAGGGACAGAGATAGGTCATGGTGGGCAAAGGCAGACAGCCCTTGGCCCCTTCTCCACTATGGCTCAGCTGGGAGAGACCCTGCTCATCTGCTGTGGCATACTGCCCACCCGACCCTGTGCACCAGAATGTCCCCAGCCCCCTGCCTGGCACAGCCATAACCCCTCACCTCCTCAGCTGTGGTGTGGGAACTGATGGCCACACTGCAGGCGGGCGCCCCAGGGCAATGCACTGTGCAGATCATCTCCTGCCGCTGCATCAGCACCAGAATCTCCTCCAGAGAGGGCACACACTCCCTCCCCTTCGTCTTTTCCAACGCCTCCCGGATGAAACAGGCATACTTGGCCATCTCTGAGGCAGGAAAACGATTCTCTGTCCTGCAAGAAATGCCAGGAGGATCAGGGTGGCACTGATCTGAGGGACGCCCAGCACCTGGCAAGCTCCCTGGTGACAGCTGGCACCCCTGGCACTCACCTGTCCAGGTGGAAGCGCAGGAAGCGCAGGACAGGCGGGGAGGGCAGGAAGGTGCAGCTCATGCAGGTGAGGAGCTGCCAGTAGTGCAGGTCGCCCTGCCCGCCCGGCGCCGGCGGCTCCGTAGTCTGCTTCACCAGCTGGCAGTAGATCTCATCCACCAGCGGCGGCAGGTCCAGGCAGGTCTGCAGGACACCCTGCATCAGCGGCACCGGGTCCCGCTCTGACTCCAGCTGCTGCAGCGAGTTGAAGAGCTTCACAGCCTCGTCACGCAGCGTGGTGTAGCTGCGGGGGCCAGGGGCTGTGGGATGGGATGAGGGTTAACAGCCCCATGGTCCTCCCCAGGACCCTGAGCCAGCAGCTGGGCACTGTTCTCACACCCAGGGCCAGCCAGACCCCGGCCCAGTGCCCACCTGACCCACACAGCGTCCAGCCCAGCCATCACTGCTGCCAGCCTGGAGTGCAGGACCCAGCTCTGTGCCCCCCACCTGCTGCTCACCTCTTTGGTCCAGGCTGCCGTAGGGGAAGGGCAGCAGGGGAGCGTAGAGGGGACCACTGGTGTAGCGCAGGATGGGGTTGCAGCGATAGATCTGCTCCAGAACCTCGGGGCTGTCTCTGTGTTCCTGGGGGGGCAAAGCAATCGCAGCAGCTGCAGAGGGGTCACCTGGGCTGAATGCCTGGCACAGACACCCCCCACCACCCTGGGGCATGCGAGGCCCCAAACATCCATCCCAGTGCTGCCTACAGCTGTGGGCACGGGCAGCCCGGTGCCATGGGCTCACCTCGACATCACGCATGAGCAGCTGGGTGGGTGTCTGGACAGGCGCTTTGCTGTCAATGACCTTCTGCACGGCGCACACCCAGCGCACAGCCTCGTTGAGGTGTTCCGTGTACAGGCGGTAGCAGTGCTTCCTGCCAAACACCGTCACGCTCCAGTAGCCTGCGAGCGACAGACACACTCACCCACTGCCCACCAGCACCCCAGCCAGGCTGGCTCAGCGCCCCAGGGCTCAGCATAGCCCAAACTCTGGGCAAAAGGGATCCTCAGGGCTGGGAGGGTAACAGAGAGCACAAAGGGCCAGGCTCAGCCAAGGGGCATGGGCACCTCACCCGTCTCCTTGTAGAGCTGCTTGTCTGGCCAGAGCACAGAGCAGAGGCTGGTGAGCACCAGGGAGCCCAGCCTCCTGGCCCCCTTCTCGTTGCTGCTGTAGTAGTCCAGGGAGTCAGGTGTCAGCACGAACCAGTACTTCCGAGGACGGATCCAGGGGGTCTTCATGCAGCCCCGCATCTCCCGCTGCAGCCAGCCTGGGAAGGGGAACCCTCAGTCCTCACTGACATCCACCCTGTCGGCCTCTCAGCACAGGGAAGGGTCTGCACAGGTCTGACTGTCCCTCTGGCAGGGACCAGCCACAGCTGGGGCACAATCTCACCTTTCACGAGAGCATCAGGGTCATCCTCCACTGGCCCTGGTCCCTTCTCCACGATGAGGCTGCGCATCTCCTCTGCAACAAGCAGGGACCTGGGGACAAGACGGGGCTGAGCTCAGGTACCCGCGGGGGTCTCCCACAGCCCCTTAGCAGGGACCTGGCCTTGGGGCTGAGATGAGATGGGTCCCAAGGGGTCTGGGCACCCCACAGCCCTGCAGTGGGAACACGGCAGAGTCATTGGGTGCAAATGACCCCAGCTAAAAATAAGCTGTTTGCAGTCTTGGCCCTGCCAAGGAATTCGGAAAATGAACAACCAGGAAGGAATGTTGGCAGCAGCGTCAGTACTGCGAGTACAGGGAGCGAGCAGGCCCCTGTGCCCCGGCACCCCGTCTTCCCCAGCACCGACCACCCCAGGGCACAGCCTCTGCTGATGGACACAGCCTGGCAGAGCCTCCTGGCACAGGGAGAGTCATGCACAGCCCCATCAGCTAAGCCTGCGGCAGTCAAGCTATCCGGCATGGCAGGGGGATGGAGACATGCCTGAGGATGCGCCAGGGATGGGGACAAGCACAGCAGTCCTGGCTCTGCCACTCCCTGCTCTACCTGACAGAGCAGCACAGCCTGGTGCTAGCTCTGTGGGCAGGATGGTTCAGCACACACCAGCAGCAGGGCAACCTCCCACAACACGCCAGTCCCTCAGCTCCTGCAGCACACCACAAGGGACACAACACAGGACAGAGGCAGAGGATCACTCACCGCTCCGAGCCACTGCTGCTACGGGTGGGCTGGCTCAGGCTCACCTCCAAGGATCCCTAGGGAGGAAGGAGACATCTCAGCCCCAGGGTCATTACCTGGCACCCCTGGCCATCCCCTCCATGACTGTATGCCTCCTCATCAACCCAGCTCTGGGCCCAGAGAGAGGCTCACAGCCTGTTGCCACGGGGCAGAGGAGCCCTGGCACACCCGCAAGGCCACGGCAAGAACCAGAGCTGCAGCTGGGGCACCCCTGGTGCGGGGGCAGCCGGCGGGAGCGCTGGCCGTGTGTCCTCAGCTGACCCGGCTGGCTGAATACCGTGCAGAATTGCACAAGGTCAGTGCTGAGTAATACGCTTACGGCACAAAGTCCCATTGTAATGGGGCCGCTGACTTCCTGCCCGCGGCGGTGGGACGCAGCACTGGGAAGTCCCTGGCCCTGCAGCAGGACAGGGTCAGTTCCTCCTCACGCAGCACAACTTGACATGGACAGTGCCTCTCACGTGACAGCCCTGGCACACATGCTGGGACACGAGGCAGAGCCCAGGCACAGGCAGGCACCGGGCTGGGCAGGGTGCCCAGCGGAGTGGGGTGAGGGGACATGGAAGCACCGGCAGTGCTGTCCTGGGAGATGCACGGGAGCTCCTGCCAGCTGCAGCCCCACAGGGCAGCTAGAGGCACGACAGGCCAGAACACGCAACGCCAAAAAAAAAGAGACGGATGCTAAAAATAGTGCCAGGGAGGGGGGAGCCGCCGCAGGTATGGCTGTGCTGTGGGACAGGGCCAGACACCACTGACCTGTGGCATTAAGGGCACCTGTCACATAATGCTGGTACCCGTGCACAGGGCCAGCACCTCCAGACACTGTCCCTCTGCCGAGGGTGGGGAGGGCTCCACACACTCCTCAGGGCTGCAGGCACGGAAGCAGTGCCTAGTTTCTTGCGGGCAGTCCAGAGGAGGCAGCGGTGGCAGCCAGCTCCTTCTCGGGGATATAAATAAACAGGAGAGGAGCTGCGGCGACAGGGCCAGGGTAGCTGCTCCCACGCTCCCATGAAGGGGCGGCCGACAGTGCGGCTTTCCAAGGACCCCCTGGCCACAGCAAAGGGCTCTCGGGGGAGCTGGCGTCACCAGTCGCCCACGCCAGCCCGGAGCCAGTGTGGCCCATGGGATGTGGGAAGCCCAAAGACGGTTCCTGACATAATTGTGCCCTTGGCACTGCCACCAGTTCCCAGAGGGCCCAGCTCCAGCTCCGTCACTGTCCCTACTTGCCACCGTCCCACGGGGCTGCCACTGCTGGGAAAGGGGCCCTGCTGCTGAGGGACCAACAGCGTAGGGCTGCCCCCAGCCCTGCACAGCCAGGACCGTGCAGCAGCCCCAGCAGTGGGCAGGAGAGAGGGGGCCACAACCAGTGGGACGAGGCTGTCACCACCCTCTGCGTCCCTCGAGTCCGGGCTGTGACTCGGCCCCACGGCCTTTGGAGCAGGAGACCACCGGGACAGACCGGAGGTCCCCGGGAGCCGGGGTTGCCCCCGCACCCCGCGCTATCAGCCGTCGAACACGCAGCCCGGCCGGAGGAAGCACCGGTTTCCGCCACTCCGCTTCCCTCCAGAGAGGAAGCAGCCGGAGAGGGGAGATCCAGGCCCGCTCTCCGCGCCCGGCACGTGCTCCCGGGACAGCCCCGGCCCGCTCCAGCGGGGCAGTCCGGGGCTCCGCCGCGCACCGGGGCCGCCGCGGGTCCGGCGCGGGTCTGGCACGGGTCTGGCACGGAAGCGCGGCGGCTCCCGTCCGAAGGAGCGGGCAGGAGCAGCAGCCGGAACCCAGCGGGCAGCGGCT
>VZTB01004782.1:53477-73535 GCA_013397245.1 Thryothorus ludovicianus | reverse complement strand
CGGCCGCAGCCTCTGGGGACTCGGGAGAACAGGGACGCCCCGAGGATCCGGGATGCCCCGGAATGCCGAGGAATGCGGGGCCGCCCCGCGGGACCAGCCGGGCTCCGCCAGCACCTCGGCCAGCGCCGCCCTCCGGGCTGGCCCCGCCGCGGGGCTGCACCGGGCCCGACCCGATACCGGGGCTGGGGCCAGCCGCTCGGGAACGGGAATCGGCAAGGCCCTGGTCGCACCGGGCAGCTCCCCGTGGCCCCCTGAGCCGGCGCCCGGGACCCCTTCCCCGGAGCCGAGAAGGGGCATCGAAGCAGGGGGCGGTGGTACAGGGGATGGTAGAGTCGGGGGGCGAAACAGTACGGACTGGGGGTTGATGCAGTACGGTTCCTACAGTGAGAGCTGGGGACGCTCCCAGGTTGCCCGGGCTCCGTCCGACCCGGTAGGGATCCTGAAAGAGGTTCGGGACCCCGGCCCCTTCGGAGGGTCTTTTGCCGCTGCCGCGAGGGTTTGCACGGGATCCCCCGGGATCCCTCACGGGATCGTTCCCCGCCGGGGCGGGGCAGAGCGAGGGGTCCCGTCGCCCACGTCAGTGCGGAGGCGGCTGGTGCCGGCGCCAGGGCCCGCAGAGGTGTGTCAGCTCCGCTGCAGTGGGAGGGGAGAGCAAAGCGGGCCCGCCGCTCCGCCGGCCCACGGGAGCCGCGGGGTCCTCAGGGTCCGCAGGGCTGGGCAGCTCCCACAGGGACACAGCCCAGCTCAGTGCTCCGAGGTCGCCCCCAACTCCATTCTCCCCTCAGGACCCTGCTATGATGAGCTCGTTGCTCCCCTTTACTCCTACTCCATCGGTGCCTCCTCTAGATACAACATCTTCTACTCGGCCAGCTTCGCCCGCCTGCACAGTGAGTCCCCCCGCCGAACTGGGATGCAGGCGGGGCAGGGGAGGTGGGCAGGGGGTGTCCCTGGCCAGGTTTTGCCTCTCGCGGGGCTGAGGGGTCCAGTCAGGTGCTGTGGTGGGGCCGAGCAAGCAGCCGCCGGTCAGTCGGGAGCCGAGGCGCTGAGCTGCTCCCCCCGCAGGCACCAGCGGCTGGTCCCCCGACCCCCGGGACAAGCAGCCCTGGCTCCAGATCGACCTGATGCAAAAGCACCGGATCAATGCAGTGGCCACGCAGGGAACCTTCAACACCTACGACTGGCTTACACGCTACATTGTACTCTATGGAGACCACCCAACGAGCTGGAAGCCTTTCTTCCAGCAGGGCAGCAACTGGGTAGGGGGGAGCCCGGGGTTCCCTGTGGGAGGGGGCTCTCTGAGGGGAGTAGAGACCCCTGACCTGGAGCAAGGTGTTAACAGTGACCCTTCATTCCCAGACATTCTTTGGGAACGTGAACGAGAGTGGGGTGGTGCGGCATGACCTGCATTACCCCATCCTTGCACGATACATTCGCATCATTCCTGTGGCCTGGAACCCTCGTGGGAAGATTGGACTGCGCCTGGGCCTCTATGGCTGCCCCTACCGTGAGTACCTGGCCGAGTGAGGGGCTCCAGCAGCCCTGCCTGGCTGGATCCTGGCTCTGGCACACCTGGAAAACTCTCTCAGAGAGGGTTGTGCTCAGTCTGCAGCCATGGCAGAGACCATAGCAGAAGGGAGTATTCCCCATGCCAGGGCACCTGTGGCTGCAGACAGTGACAGGGCTGGGGCTGCTCTGCTCTTCCCAGGGTCCCACGTGCTCTACTTTGATGGAGATGATGCCATCTCCTACCGTTTCCGAGCCAAGAGGGTCAGTACCTTCGAGGATGACATTTCCTTCAACTTCAAGACACTGGAGCAGGATGGGGTGCTGATGCACGGGGAGGGCTCACAGGGCGACTACATCACAGTGGAGCTCAAACAGGCCCAGCTCCTCCTGCACATCAGCTTAGGTGAGCTGGGGCCAGGGGCCAGGGGCGTGGGGCCAGGAGTCCACCGGCTGATGCTGGTCCTCCCCAGGCAGCAGCCCACTGCACGCCAGCGAGGGCCACACAACGGTGGCGGTGGGCAGCCTCCTGGATGACCAGCACTGGCACTCACTGCACATTGAGCGTCTCGGCCACTACGTCAACCTGACGCTGGACGGGGAGGTCAAACGCTTCCGCTGCCGCGGCACCTTCGACCAGCTTGACCTCGAAACTGAGGTGGGTGCACTGGGCAGGGGGCTGCCAGGATGTTGACCTGTGGTGTCCTCCAGAGAGGGGCTGACACCCTCCCTCTGCCTCTCAGGTATTCTTTGGAGGGGTGATTGACCACGACAAGCAGCACCTCACCTACCGGCAGAACTTCCGGGGCTGTGTGGAGAACATCATGTTCAACGGGGTCAACATCGCCGAGCTGGCCCGGCACCGGCGGTCCAACATTCGCTTTGAGGTCCAGCCTGGGGGGTGGCCCTTTCTCTGGGAGTCCTCTCCCTGCTGTGAGGGCACCCTTTTCCCTGGTGTCCTTAGCCCCATGGTGGGGTGACCCCTTCCCTGGGGCAAGGCTCCCTGCCTGCTGTGGGGTGATGTGGGGCCGTGCTCAGCCAAGCGGCACCAGATTGACTGTGCAAGGTTATCCCTGGCCTGGGGCACCCGCCTGGCTCTGCCAGGGATTGGGATCAATTGGGCATTATTGAGGCCAGGACTGCGGGGATGAGAGGGCCTCCCCTCTATGGGAACATTCCCTTCCTCACCCCTCCCATGGTCACTCCTAGGGCAATGTGGGCCACTACTGCCAGGACCAGCTGACCACCCCCATCACCTTTGCTGGCATCAACAACTACGTGCGGGTGCCGGGGATCCCACGGAGGAACCGCCTGGCTGTCAGCTTCCGATTCCGCTCCTGGGACACTGTGGGCCTCCTGCTCTACACCGGCTTCTCTGACCGCCTGGGCTCCCTCGAGATGGTGCTGAGTGAGGGGCAGGTCAATGTCTCCATCGCCCAGCCTGGCAAAAAGAAGCTGGAGTTTGCCGCAGGTGGGCTGGGGAGCCAGCATGGGGCTGGAGGGTCAGTCTGGCAGTGCAGCATCCTCATCTTCCTCTCTGCACAGGGCACCGTTTGAATGATGGCTTCTGGCACTCGGTGCACCTGGTGGCACGGGAAGGCTCAGCTGTGGTGACCATCGACGATGACGATGGTGCTGAGTTTCGGGTGGCGCACCCCTTCCAGCTACGCACTGGCAGCCAGTACTTCTTTGGAGGTGGGCAGCAGGGCGGGGTCGGGGGCAATGGGTGCCTGAGGGCTGCTCACCCCCATCTGTCTTGCAGGCTGCCCCAAGCCAGCCTCAGTCACTGGCTGCCGGTCAAACCAGACGGCTTTCCACGGCTGCCTGCAGATGCTGAACGTGGACATGCAGCCCGTGGACGTGGAGCTGCTGGCACTGCACCGGCAGGCACAGTACCACAACGTGTACTTCAACGTCTGTGGGATCACAGACAGGTATTGACCAGGACAAAGGTGCTGCCTGGGAGTGGGGGGCATTGGGGGGCTGTGCTGGCGCTGGGACAAGAGCTCTCTGTGCCCTCAGGTGCACCCCCAACCTGTGTGAGCATGATAGCCGCTGTATCCAATCCTGGGATGACTTCATGTGCATCTGTGACCTGACGGGGTACAAGGGGGAGACCTGCCACAAATGTGAGCCTGGAGCCTCATGGGTTAGGGACATTGGGGCAGCCCCTGCTCCTGCCTGGTGCCTCCCTTGCACTGACCTCCACCCCATTCTTCTCTTCCAGCACTTTACAAGGAAACATGTGACGCTTACCGGGTCAGCGGCAAGACCTCGGGCAACTACACCATCGACCCAGATGGCAGTGGCCCACTCAAGCCCTTCACAGTGTACTGTGACATACGAGGTGGGAATAGAGGAGGGCAGAGGGGACCTCTCTCTGTGGTGCCCCTGGGAACCAGTCCTTGCCTGCAGCACGGAACAGGATAGAGGGAGTGGGGGTGTCCTAGGGGCCAAGTCCTAAAGCTCCCCTTTCACTGCAGAGGACCGAGCGTGGACCATCATACGGCACAACCGTCACTACGCCACGCGGGTGACGGGCTCCAGTGTGGACCAGCCCTACCTGGGGGCCGTGGAGTACTGGAACGCCTCCTGGGCCGAGGTCTCAGCCCTGGCCAATGCCTCTGAGTACTGCGAGCAGCGCATTGAGCTCCACTGCTACAACTCCCGCCTGCTCAACACCCCCTGTGAGTGCCAGGAGAGGGGGGATGGTGCTGCGTGGCTGCGCTGCAAGGCCATGACACGGGACCGTGTCCTGACCCTCCTCTGTGCCTGCAGCCGGGCTGCCCTTCAGCTTCTGGATGGGTCGGAACGATGAGCGGCACTACTACTGGGGGGGCTCACGTCCGGGCATCCAGCGCTGCGCCTGCGGGCTGGAGAAGAACTGTGCTGACCCCCAGTACTTCTGCAACTGTGATGCTGACCATGCAATTTGGTGAGTGGCAGTGGCTGTGGAACAGGAGCTGTGGGGTAGGGGCTGCAGTCATTGGGGGCAGAGACTCTGTGGCATGCAGATGGAGGTAACAGAGCTGGCAAAAAATCAGAAACACCTCATGGCCCCTCTGATGCACTCACATTTGCAGGAGGACAGACAAGGGTCTGCTGACCTTTGTGGACCACCTGCCCGTCACCCAGGTTGTAGTTGGAGACACCAACCGCACTGGCTCTGAAGCCCAGTTCGTGCTGGGGCCCCTACGGTGCTATGGAGACCGTAAGTGACCGGCCCCACAGCACATCCCCTGCCTGCAGAGTGCCTGCACCTCCCTGTGGTGTCCCTGCCCGTCCCTCACTGCCCCTCCTGTTCCCCACAGGCAACACCTGGAACACCGTCTCCTTCAACAGGGGCGCAGCCCTGATCTTCCCCACCTTCCAGGCCAACCACAGCCTTGACATCTCCTTCTACTTCAAGACCACTGCCCAGTCTGGAGTTTTCCTGGAGAACCCAGGCTACCGAAACTACATCCGCATTGAGCTCAACAGTACGGGGGGACAGAGGGTACAGGGCTGTTGGGGGCAGATGGGCTGGGGCCTCTTCTCAGCATCGTGTCCTTGCAGCCACTAGGGACGTGGCATTTATATTTGACATTGGCAATGGGGATGAGAACCTGACGGTGCGGTCGGTGGTACCCTGGAACGACGATGAGTGGCACCAGGTGAAGGCTGAGCTCAACGTCAAGCTGGCACGGCTGCGGGTGGACAAGCTGCCCTGGGTGGTGCGGCCATTCCCCCCACAGAGCTTCGTCCGCCTGGAATTTGACAGGCCCCTCTACGTCGGTGAGAGCCCCTGGCCAGACCCCTGCACCCCCAGGTCCCCACGTGCCACAGGGCACTCAGTGTTGGCCCCGCTGCAGGCGCAGCAGAGCACAAGATGCGCCCGTTCCTGGGGTGCCTGCGGGCGCTGCGGATGAACGGGGTGACGCTGAACCTGGAGGGTAAAGCCAACGAGACAGAGGGTGTGCGGGTCAACTGCACCGGCTACTGCCAGGACCCGCCCGTGCCCTGCCAGAACAGCGGGCTCTGCGTCGAGCGCTACAGCCACTACACCTGCAACTGCAGCATCTCCGCCTTCACCGGGCCCTTCTGCAACCACGGTGAGTGGCTGTGCTCCGCGGGGTGGGAGGGACCGAGGAGCAGGCGCTCCCCTCACCCTGTCGGCTCTCCCACAGACATCGGTGGGTACTTCGAGGAGGGCACCTGGGTGCGGTACAACATCCTGCCCATGTCGCTGTACGCCGCCCGCGAGTTCGCCAGCATTGTGAGCAGCCCCTGGCAGCCCCTGCCTGGCTACAACCTCACCAGCGAGGAGGTCAGCTTCAGCTTCAGCACCACCTCAGCGCCTGCAGTGCTGCTCTACGTCAGCACCTTCGTCAAGGATTATATGGCCGTGCTCATCAAGGATGATGGTGAGGGCAGAGGCCCCTGCCCTGGGACTCACCCAGAGCCTGCATGGGGACTTCTATCTGGTTCTGGGGCTGCACAGGATGTTCTTCTCTGTGGATGCCACTTTCCAACCCTAAAGACGGGCTGGACGTCTCCACTGAGAGGTCCAGCCCTGCTGACAGCCCTGTGCTGCTCACAGGGAGCCTACAGCTGCGCTACCAGCTGGGCACCAGCCCCTACGTCTTCACTCTCACCAACAAACCGGTGACGGACGGGCGGCCCCACCGTGTCAACATCACCCGCCTGCACCGCACACTGTACACCCAGGTTCGGGCTGTCACCCTCCCAGTGGGGCCTGGGGGCTTCAGGTCAGGCTGAGAGGGGGCATGGGCAGGGTGGCTCTGTGGGAACTGATGCTGTGCCCCTACCTCCCAGGTGGACTATCTCCCTGTCATGGAGCAGCAGTTTTCCCTGTTTGTGGACAGCAAGCTGGACTCACCCAAAAACCTGTACCTGGGTCGTGTGATGGGTGAGCTGGGTCCTTCCCTCAGCTGGGGTCCCATGCTGGGGTCTCTGGGGTCTCCTCTACACAGCATGGCCCTTGCCCTCTGAGAGGGATGAGTAATTTCCTTCTGTGGCCCCACAGAGACTGGCGTGATTGACCCCGAGATCCAGCGCTACAACACACCTGGCTTCTCAGGCTGCCTCTCAGGGGTGAAATTCAACACCCTCGTGCCCCTTAAAGCTATCTTCCACCCCACCAGTCCCCTGAGGCCCTACAGCATCCGGGGGGAACTGGTGGAGTCAAGTTGTGCCTCAATGCTCCCCCTCAGCACCCTCCTTATCCCTCCTGAGATGGACCCCTGGTACATGGCCACAGGTGAGTGCTGTGGGATCCTGGTGGGGATGGAGCCCTTGTCAAGCACCAGCTGCAGAAGGGAAGCTCCAGCATGAGACCTTGCTGCAGCCTGGTCTCAGCTGCTACTCTCTCTCTGCAGAGTTCCCCCACGTGCACGACGACGGATGGATTGGAATCATCATCGGGTGTAAGTGAAGCCTCTGGCTGGTATTCCACACCGGCACGGCCCTACATTCCTCCCCAATCCCTCACCGCTGTCTCTTCCCTCTGCAGTCGTGATCTTCCTGCTCCTGCTGCTGGCAGGGCTGCTGGCACTGCTCTACTTCTACCACCACCGCTATAAGGGCTCTTACCACACCAACGAGCCCAAGGCCATCCAGGATTACGGCAGTGCTACCAAAGCGCCATCGGCACGCAAGGAACAGAACCTGCCCCAGATCCTGGAGGAGCCGAGAGGGGACTAGCGGGGCCGGGGGTAGGAGGGGCTCACAGCCCCCGCAGCCCCGGGAGCCGCCCGGGAATGAGCGAGCGTTGCGGGACCAAAAGGCCGAGCACACCTGAACTGCCAACACCCGCCTTCAGACGGACCGGACCGGACCGGCCCGACAGCCACCTCCTCCCCACGGCCGCCACCGACCGGCCCCCGGAGCGCGGCCACGATCCGCCGAGCCCCGGCCTCGCTCGCCCCGGACACGCCGACAGCCCCCATGCCGGAGGCAGGCTGCTGCCTCTACAGCTGCCAAATCCCGCCTGGCTCCTGTCGGGGAGCCCCAGGCCCGGTGCCCACCCTCCCTCTGGTCGGGAGCACCCGGCCGGTGTTAGCGCTGCCCGCGTAGATGATCCCGCTGCTTTGCTCGCTTCGCCAGCACCACGCAGAGCCACGAGCACCGGCCCCGCACAGCCGGGCTGCCAAGCAATACTCCACACCGGCGCCGCGCATGCCGCCACCGCACCTTGCTGAGATGCTGCTTTCATAAAGATCAGGTACAGATCCTTTCTACCATTTTTGTTGCTGGATATTCTACTACACTCTGGTTTTTTTATTCTCTCGGTTTGTATAAAAAACCAAACGGAAGCTCCCGCGGGCGTGACGGCCCGCGTGTCGTGGTACGTGGTCTGTAGTTTGCTACTTCTCTGTACGAAGTGCCAGTCCTGCCAATTACCTCCAGCCCAGGGAAAGCTCCTGTTCACTTGCTGTGTTGTGGTAAGACAATGTTACAGATATGCATTTACCTACCCAAAGGCCTGGCTCCACTGGGCACTTTATTTTTAAAAAGTCTGTTCGTTTGAATGAGATGTGAAGATAATCAAATAAAGGCAGAATGATGGCGTCTGATGCTCCCCAGCCTTCACCTTGGCAGCCTGGGCAGATCCTCTCCTCTCACCCCAGCTCAGTTGGCACCAAGGGAGGTACCACATTGACTACAGCAATTCCTGGTCCCAAAGTGACATGCAGGGTGCAGTGAGCTGGGGCTAGAGGCAGCTCAGCTGCTGCTGCACACACACATCATGTCCTGCTTTCCCCACCACACACCTCTGCCCCCTTCCCACCCTGAGCCAGTGTGATTCAGGCAGCTGGCAGCACCAGGTCACTCGTGATTCTCCCTGGAACCTGGGAGCCACGTGGGGACAGCCGGGCTGAGCCCAGAAGGCAGGGGACAGTCTGGGGACAGGCTGCTGCCCAGGGTAACAGAGGCCAGCAAGCAAGGGAGGGTCTTTGCTACCACTTTATTATGACAAAGGCTAGAAGCCATGTTATTTAAAGTGCATTATTATTACCATTATTCACCGTCAACAAACCACAGACACAAGCCTGGCATAGTGCAGATATGGCCAAAGTGGCAGAAGACGCTTAGGCAAGAGCAGGGCTGGCAGGAGCTGGGTGGATGGAGGTGGCAGGGAGCCAGGCTCAGGCAAGTGCTGGGATACAAGCACTGCTCCAGACAGACCTCAACACCTCCAAGCTCCAGGGGAAGGACACATAGACAGCCTGGCCTGAGGCAGAGGACTGGGAAAGCATGGTGAGGGCTGGGCCAGGGAGGGCTTGGCTCCCAGGCAAACCCAGCACCTCTGTATGACCCTGGACTAAACAGCTGGGAGAGGGCTGGGGCCCTGGAGCCAGGTCAGGATTCAGCCAGGCTCCCTATGTCATCCTAGGAACCCAGCCCTGGACACTGGGAGCACAGCCCAGCACCCAGCCAGGCAGGAGGCTGGTGGCATTTGTGGCTCTCAGGGGACAGCCCCAACCTTCAGGTAACACCAGGCCCCATCCAGCCCGCCCTGTCCCAGGCCTGGAGCAACATCCCAGCAAAGGTGCTGACAGATGCAGGATACCTGGGATGCCTGCAGTCCTTCCACCCCAAAATACAGGGCCCATCCACCAGCTGAGGATTAGTTTAAAGTGCTTTCTTCTTTCCTTTTTGCATGGGGTGCCAAGGCTAAACATCACCCTGACAGAGAATATTTCCCGTTTATTCCCAGGGACGGGGGGGCCACAAAGCCCAAGGAAGATTTCTGAGAAGCCTCCCCTGGGTCACAACAGGCAGTGATTGTAACATCATCCCCTACCCAGCTCAGTGGCACCCCTACTCAAAGAATCGTGTTGCATAGTGCTGCTCTCCCATCCCCAGGCATCCCTTGGTGCCACTCCAGCCACAGCTGGGCAGTCCCCGTTTCCCAGCCAGCTGGGGCAGAGGGGGTACCACCCTGGGACAGCCATGGCCTAGGGGCTGCTTACATTCCTGCCCCGAGTCTCTCTCTGGTGTCTGGATGGAAAGTAGCACTTGTGACACACACAGCAGCAGGAACAGCAGCAGTCATGTCAGCGTGAAGCAAACATGGCATTGCTTACAAGGTGCAGCAGCAAGGTGTGCCAGAACCACCCGGAGCTTAGATGATGTCTGTCTCCCTCTCTATGCCGACATACTTCAGGGCATCTGCCTGGCTGTACCTACAGGACAGGAAGTCATGGCTGCAGCAATGACCTCCCATGCTCCCCACAAACCCTCACAGAGGGTGGGGTCAACCCTGCAGCCCAAGGTCCCTGCTGGTCAAGGTACCTGTAGTCAAAGAAGAGCTCCTCTCCTGCCTGGATGGCTCTCTTGGCAAAGATACCAATGCGGTGATCTCCGTTCACCATCACGACTGCAACCAGAGATAGAACATCAGAGATACAACATCAGAGATACAATATGAGAGATAAAACATCAGAGATACAATATCAGAGATGTGCAGCCCCAGCTTTGGCTGGAGCTGTGGCAGCACCCTGTCCTGCCTGGCCTGGCTGGGCAGGGGGGCCTCACCTTTCGCATAGCAATTGGGGTTCACGGAGTGGTTGGCAAAGCGGATTTTATTTCCCTTGCGAGTAGCGTCAACAACAAAATCTATTTAAAAAAGAAAAAAAAGAAGGAAACCATGGTGTCACCCAGGGAGGAGGTGGGCTGAGCCTGCCCACCTGGCCAGCAGCCCTGGCCTCTCCACCCATGGCAACCTCAGGAAGTTACCATTGTTGAGGTTGAAGAGGAAGCTGGACATGTACTTGTCGTAGACCTTTCCTCGCCTGTCAGCCTCATCCTGTGAAATGAGCTGTAGAGGGAGATCACCTTGAGAGACTCAGCAGCTGAGGGTTGAGCCAGGTGCTCACCTGCCTCCTGGAAACACAGTCCTGCTCTCCCTCCCACCTCATGGGCAAGAGCTTGCCAGGGCTCCCAGGGATGGGGCAGGGCCAGAGCAGGGCTCTCAGGCAGCAGCACACACACAAATGCTCCTCCACAGAGGAGGGCCAGAGGCACTGAGATGTGTTCCCAGGCAGCACAAGGCTCACTCTCCAGACCCAGTGAGAGCAAGCCCATGGGCACAGCTGAGCCAGGGAAGGCAGCTGACCCTGCAGCCACAGGGAGCTCTCCGTGTGCCTGGCCAGCAGCACTGACCTCCCCGCAGTACTCGGAGATGAACTCGTTCTTCTGCACAGCCTCCTTGATGAAAGTCCCCCAGCCAGCCACGTCTGATGGGGCCAGCAACAAATGCTGGAACCAAAATGAAAGGAAATGGAGAGAGTTGGCAGGTACAGCACCTCAGCACACAGATCATGGGGTGTCCATCCAGCATCCCCTTGTTATGGTGACACACAGTACCCTACAGACTTACACCATTATATGGAGCTGCACAGGACCTGACACACACTAATTTGCAACTTTCTCTAAATCTCTCTTTTTTTTTTCAATGCGCAATTCCTTGCTCTGATCAGCAGAATTCAAGACTAAATCTTTCTCTAGAATCACTTTATACACACCCTTGCTCTCCCCATTCCTCACATTTCTCATCTCCTGATTTTCACATCCACAATCCCTACTCCAGACTAAGTGCTGCAGAGGCCCAGGGCAGAGCAGCTTTTTTTCTAGACTCTGACACTCTGGCAGCTGTAGGGAAGTTATTCCCCCCACACACACACACAGCAGCAGGAGCAGCTGTGTGTCAGCTCTGCCCTGAGGCAGCCCCTGCCACATTGCTGTCAATACCTTTTTGAGGCCTCGCTGGATGCTGCAGTTCTTGCAGGAGACCACCTTGCAGTCCCAGTGCTCTGAAGCGCCGCAGGTGAGGCAGAGGTCTGGGTCACACTCCCTCACAGCCAGGTAGCAGGGGCACTGCTTGGTGTTGCACTGGGTCTTGCAGCGGCAGCCTGGGAAGCGGTTCTGACCTGTGGCAACACACACCGTGGGTTTGCACTGTGAGGTTTGGCAGAGAACAGAGGGGCCATGCAGGGTCTCTGCCCCAACTGCTCCTCCCCAGCCACATCTTGCCCTGGCAGGCCTTGGGCAGGGATAGAATAAAGCCTGGCTGTTTTCTCTATTGCAGAGCTGGGAATGGAAGCCCAGATAGGAAAAACAAACACGGCAGAGCAGTGACCCAACACTCATCATAACTGCTGGAGGCACATGCTGCTCACAGGGGACCAGCAGCAGCACTCACAGGACACACACAAGGATGAGCACTAACAAAAGTGTCTCTCAGCTGCCAACAGCTGCATGGCAGCATAGAACCTTTTGGACTTTAGCAGGCTGCTAACAGGACTGCTGTAGATGGACAGAGCAGCAAGTGCATGAATAAGATAGGCCCCCAGCAAGCCCCAGCTCTACACCCTCCCTGTGCTCTGTGCCAGGAGAGCTGGCTGCTTTCCTGCCCAATAGTCCTTGACCTCTTCTTACAGTCAGGGTTGCACTGGCAGAACTTCTCACAGAAATTCTGAGTCATGATGCAAGGGCAGGAGCTGTCACAGGGATGCTCAGGGTGGTCACAGGGCTGGTAGTTGTACACCTGGGTCGGTGAATTATCTAGAACAAGAAGAGCAATGCCATGATGGGAAGCTGCATGTTGCAGGAACCTTTACAAAGCAGGAGGTGCAGGGTGCTGGAGCTGAGAAGGTGCAAGCTGCCCATATGCCTGCAATGAGCAGGGAGCCTGGCAGCACCCAGCTCCTGCAGGCACACACAGGGCTGCTCACACACATGGCTGAGCCCACAGCAGGGCTGCACACCGACCCTCAGCCTCCCTAGCTGCAGCAAACCCTGCTGCACATGCAGCCTCAGTGGGCACCAGGATGGCCACGATGCCCCTGGCACCCCAAGGAGCCTGGCCAGGGGTAGTCACTCCCCTCCACACTGCTGGACCTGCTGGGCTGGTGAAGCAGGACACAATCACCCTGCTGCAGCAGTCAGAGCTGGAGAACTCAACCCTTGTAAACCTCCCATGACACAGCCACAGCCTACCTTTCTTCAGCTGGATCTTCCTGCAGTGAGCAGCCCACAGCCTGCAAAAGGAGCAGAGGAGGTTGAGGGGATGTGTTAGCCATCAGGGAGAGCCAGCCTGCACCACCCAGCACCAGCAGCCAGCACAGCAGAGATGGGCCTGGCAGATTCATGCATTAATGATCAGCAGCCATCATAAAGCACAGGGAGACGAGAGTGATGCAGCTGCAGCAGAAGCTCTTTAAGCCAAACACCAGAGCCAGAATAATACTGAACACATTGAGATCAACACACAAAGTGGGTTACAAGTCATGGAGCTGAGACTGAGGCTGCTGTTAGGGAAGTGGCTCTAGGACCAGCAGCCTGTGCTGTCCTATCCTTGAGCTGAGCTTGGGGTTGCAGGGTCACTGAGCCCCCAGCTAGAGCAGCAACCCTGGAGCTGGGCCAGGGCCAGCGCCCAGCAGCAGCACCAGCAGCCCCATGTGACAGCAGGACGTGCACACAGATGGGAGCCAGATGGGGATTACCAGGAATGTGTTGGCACAAAAAGCAGCGGATCTGGTTGCATTTTAAGAACAAAACAAACTCGTCCAACACTTGCCTGTGCTTCCTTTTCTTCTTCTGGGATGGATTCATTAACTCGTTTGTTGGCAGTTTTGTTATAAGCGATTCCTTCACTGCAAACTGAAAGACCTACCAAAGAACACAAGCAAAAAGAAGAAACAAATTCAGTGCACTCAAGTTGTTTTATCAAAATAAAGAGAGTGTGAGTAAACACAGCAAGGCTCCCAGGCCTGGGCCCACAGAGCAGCAGCTCTGCCTCATTTTCCTGCCTACAGCACACTGCCTCCTCCTGCCTGGAAAACCAGTGCCTGCACACCTGGCTGTGACACTGCACATGTGAGGGGACTCACAACACCGGCACACAAGGCTCACTCTGCCAACAGCAACACAGCTGCAAAGTAAGCCCCTGAACTCCAAAAGTGTTGATATGGCACCTTCCTCACGGAGGTTTTTGGCAGAGGAATAAAACCAAGAGCTCTGGGCCTGGCCTCTCTCTTGCTGCTGCATTGCCTGCTCTGGGCACTCACCTGCTTGCAGGTCTTTGTCCCCAGCAGCCTGGCGATCGAGCAGAAGTTGTTGAAGTAGGTCCCATGGAAGACACGGAAGAGAGACTCCTCAGCTCCTGTCCACTCCACGGGCTCCTGCGGCGTCTCCACCGCAAACAGCTGGGAGGAGGCCGGGCTCAGCTTCTGCTTAGTGGGGGTTTGGCAGCGGGAGTTGGCCTCTGGCAGGAAAGGCAGATGTTAAGCCAAACATACCCTGTGTGTGGCATTTGGCCATCATGGTTCTGGGGGGCAGTGGTCACCCTCTAGTGCCCTGCAACCCTGCACTGCACTCCCAGCCACACACTTCTGCTTCTGGCCAGGCACAGGAGCCAAGGGCTTGCTCTGGGCTTTGCAGGTCCCAGCAAAGCTCTTGCTGGGAATCCCATAGCAGCAAAGGCCTGGCTGGTGTCCCTCAGGTTTTCTGGGAACACTGACTGCTAACTCCAAATTCTCCAGCTGCGCAGGAAGCAGAAGGGAACCTGGGAGAACTCCAGCTGTGAGGAGCTGCCTGCCCTCACAGAGAGAAGAGGGCTGTCTCAGGACTGGCACCATACCCGAGGAGCTAGAGGCCCACTCGTTGCCCGTGTCCCGGTCGCTGTCACCCTCCCTGGCCTCAGTGACAGCCGGGGTGTTGGAGCAGGATGCGCCCACCACGTGGTGCCGCCGGCGGCGACGGCCTGAGCACTTGGATCGGGGGTTGTGCAGTGCAGCAAACTCCTTGGCTCCTTCCTGCAAGCAGAGCAGAAAACAAGACAGGTGGCAGATGACCAGAGAATGTAGGAAGGCTTTTCTACAGGCCCTGGGTCAAACCCTGTCCTGCCACCACCAAGAGCAGGTGGAAGAGGCTGGCCATGTGTGGTCCCTTCAGCAAGTGGCAGACCCTGCCAGCCGCTTGTGTTGCAGGTTCCCACTTTGTTCCTTTGGCATTGCTGCCCAGTCAGCAAAGGCTTCCTGGCCCTGAAACCCCAGCCCACTCCTCTGGATCCTCCTGGCTTCTTGCTCTGCTCCTTTTTAACATGGGCTTAATTTCTCTAACACTGCACTGAGTCCAGAGAAATCACCTGTCACACAATTTCCCATCTGCTAGCTCTGGAATTAGTCTTTGTAGGAGATCTGATATAATATGCATCTGGTAAGGTCTGCATTTGCATTCATGTTCCTCTGGATCCAACAGAACTAATTCTGAAAAAATCATCCAAGTTGTGAAAAAGATCCACAGAGTTCTGCAGAGCAGAGCTGCCCAGGGCACTTCTCTCATGGTTTCTAAAGCAGTGACACAGGAACATACCAGCCAGAGGAAACAGTCTGCGCCGCAAGGATCTGGCTCAATCTTGGTCTCTCTATTCTTTCGTTTGTACACATTAGGAGTAGCATGAAAGGCTGAAAAAGTAACAGTTATCTTTACTATTAGCATTTTCCAAGAGTCTCCCCTCACTCTGCAAGGGATAGGAAGCAGAAGCCTGTGTGCCTGAGGGTTCAGCAGGGCCTGAGGTAACCAGACCCAACCCACAACAGAGACTAGGCAGCTTGGGAAGGAGAGGCCATAGGAAAAGGATCTGCTTTCACACTGAAACAAAAAGACCACATGATATTAATATTGTATCTTTTAATAAATAATTCACTGGAAAAAGTCCTGTGACTTCCCAAAAGAAGCTCTTAGACCTAGAGAACAGCAGGTCCAACAGCTAATCAGTATCCAAAAGGCTTTGGCAGGACCAACCGCAGGAACATGACTAAGACGAAGCTGTAAGTTCCAGGGAAGCAACAAAACACAGGGGCATGTCCAGACTTTGGCAGTGAAACTTTGGCATGCCTTTCACTGACGAGCTTCTGCAAAGCAAGAGCAAAGTCTGGTGGCGGCAGGACCACAGCACAAACTGCTGGGAGCTCGGACGCGGCGTGCTGAGCGCGGAGCGGGGTCTGCCATCCGTGGGAGCATGGAGCCGAGCCGTCCGTACAAAACGCTTCTGGGCACCTGCCAGCTCCTAAGGCCCCACTGCAAACTCATGAGGCACCACCCTCCAGAGACTCCAGCACGGACTAAAGCAAGGTGTGCAGAGGAAAACTGAGGAGAAAGGGCTCTAGGGAAGTGTCCGGCTGAGATGGCACTTACGATGCAGAAAGCAGTCGTACTTGAAGCAGCGGCGGCAGAAGAGGGTGTGGAAGGAGTGCAGGGACTGCTCCCGCTGCACCGACTTGGCGCACGGCCCGTCGATGTTGGGAGTGCACTGCGGAGGCAGCACGTTGGGGTCTGACACCTCCGTGAGCTCCCGGTACCTGTGGACAAACACAAACACCCAGGGATGTGCTCTCCCCATTTGTGACAGATTTACATGCCTACGTCACCGTCTGGGCCCGCTGGGCTCTGACCCAGGCGCCTCAAGGCTAAACTGCAGTTTGTAACACTGAAAACACACTCTGCCCACAGAGCCTGCAGGCACTGAGCTTTGTGGGCAAACCAGCCCACAGTGATGGTCTCTGAAATAAAGGTTTCAACTCTTGGTAAGAAAGGGAACAGACAACCAGTGCAGGGATTTTCTACCTTTCTTTCATATCCTCTGGGAAGCCATACTCAGGAAACATGGAAGAAATAGCAGTGAATATCATGTCATTGGGGAACCTCTTCTTGGAACATTTCTTGTTACCTACAAAGAAGAGGAGACACGATTCTTCAGCCAAGCTGATGTGAATGGGTCTTTCCTTCTTGCACAGAGCAATTCCAGAGATGCTCAGGATTGTATTTAAAGACAGAAATGTAATCTCATGCACAAGAGATAAACCTTATGTCCTGCAATCAGGCTGAGATATTTCCAGAAGCAGTGCTAGACCACTTGCAGTGCAGCACAATGTACTGCTGGAAGTACCAACTTTTCTTAAGTGCTATTACTATTTATTTCTGCCGAGCAGAACTTGCAGACAATGCTTTTCTACATCCACAAAAGTGTTGGTGTTTGTGCTGCCTGCATCACTACAGATAAAGGACAAAGAAAAAATTACCCATCAGCATTCAGAAGGTCATTGAGGACACATGAAAATCCCACAAACCAGAGTTTCCTCTAGGCAACAAGAGCTCCAGGTGGCAAGGGAGAGGGAGGAGGAACACTAATACATGGAAAGCAGATCTGGAAGGGATTTGAAAATGACCATCTCCCTGCCTCCCACAGGAACAGATCCACCCACACCTCCCTGACAGGTGCTTGCCAGACCAACACTGGAAACATCCTATAGCCTCTCAGATAACACCCAACTCTGCTAATCTCACCAGGAAGTGGATTTTCAAATGACTCATCTAAATTACTCCTCACCACACTTTCAGATGGTGATTTCTTCTCCTGTCCACAGCAGACAATGAGAACAAACCATTTCCCTTCTGCTACAGAACTTGTCAGGCTGGAACTACTCTTGGCAATGCACTAACAATCCAGTGATGGCAGGAGAGCAGAGCTGAGTGCTCAGGCAGGGCAGGACCAACATAATCTCCAGTTCTCTAGGGGCCAAACCCACCTTCCACTGCAATTCGCTTTCTTTTCCTTGTCACTGGCAGCTCCTCTTTTCCATCCTCCTGTTTCACCTCAGAATCATTGTGTCCTTCCTCTTCCTCATCCGAGTACTGATTCAGAGCATTCACTAGCTCCAGGAACACAGCATCACTGATGAGGACTGACCCTGAGATCATTTCTGAAACACACAGAAGTGGGAGTGTCACCATCTTTCTCATTTCTCACCATGGCAAACCACAAGCCAATGTGCTCTGCTATCCACTAGATACTTTCTCTCACTTTTTTTGGGGTAGGTGGGATTTTAGCAGTAAAGTCAGTAGTGGCATATTGTTTTCTGCAATCTGGGGACAGGCCACACCAGTATTCCCTGTCTTCCTCCTCGCCAGGCAATTTTATGATGGGGCAGGCAGCACTTTTCATTGATTAAACTCTTGGCTAAGGCAACAAGCAGAACAGGGTTGCTGAGCTCCTCCCCCTCCAGCACATTTTCAGTATCCCAGAGGACACCTGTGAATCCTTGTACACAGGAGCACGGGCTCCAGAGCACTCCAGGCGTTAAAATGGAGTGAGGTACCCAAGGGCAGGAATGTGCCTTTGCAAACGAGAACAGCAGGCACCATCCTGTTTCCCTGCTCTGGAGCTCCCACAGAAAAGCTGGTTGCTGCTGCCACCTTTTGACTTTTGAACTACCTAGATATGTTATTGGCAAAGACTGAATCACAGATCCATAGGAAGGTTTGGGTTGGAAGGGATCTTAAAGCTCATCTTGTTCCATCCCTGCCATGGACAGGCACTAGACCACGTTGCTCCAAGCCCCATCCAACCTGGCCTGAAGGAGACAGAGCTGATTGCTCTGAGGTTACCTTCCTCTCCATGAACTTTCCCATCATAGTTATTAATAAGTTCTTCAATAAAAGTTTCATCTTCTTCCTTCACCTCGTCACCCATGTAAGGGATATTGCACAAAACTGTTTCATCCTCCACCTGAAAAGAGATCAGACACAACTCAGAAAAGCAGTGCTTGCTGAAGCCAACGAGGCTGTGCCCAAGGCTGCTCTGGTCCCTCAGACCTGACAGCAATGTGGTGCACAGCAAAGATTCAGGTGTCTCATCACTGAAATCTCACATCAGTGCTATCCCATTGTAACCCAGTCACAAATGAAAGGACCTGCCTAAAAAGTAAAACTCTTTATATAAAGGGAAATAAAAATCTTAGGAAAAAACACAAACAAAAAGAAAAACCCTAAAAAACATATTTACTCCTTGAATCCTGTGAAACAATGGTGACTCTGTCAAGAAGTCATGTGTAAAGGAGACTACCTAGGTGAGGTAGCTTGGACAAAAGGCTGGCTTATGGGATTCTACAACACAAGCAACTAAAGCAACACTTTCCATCAACTCTCAAGCAGATGTTGCCTGAAACAAGAGATATGAAGAATCATTTCCCAACTGTGTAACAATCAAATGCTGGCCTCACTGAGGCCCCGTGCTTCCCACATACCATGAAATTCTGCTGAAGAGGAGACCAGGAGTACATAATGGGCACCAGTGCCACTGTGTTCAGGGTCCTCATGTACAGTGTCTGGCTTGAAAATCCTGGGAAAATGCTCTCAACAGTGCACTGGAATGTAAGTAGAGAGAAGCTCAGTGAGAAACCACCCTGGGAGGCTGCAACAGCCTGAGGAAAACTGAATTCAGGACAAACATAGAAGCCCCACATCCACTCTGTGGACTCCATCACAGGAAAAAGCCTTGGGGGTGCTTTTTGTCTATTTCTGCATTCCATAATTGAGAGGCATTGCCTGACACTGATCTAGGACAACACAGACAAAAACTCATCCCATATCCCCACAGCTCCCTGCAGAGTCCTGGTTGCAGTCCCCACTTGCTGTTGCTGCCCCTTTTCCTCTGCACACCTGCTTCAGGAATGGGTGCCCACTGACTGGCTTCATCAGCTGCACTGGCTGCACTCGAAGCTTCTTCCAGTCTTCATTAAGGATTTGAGTCTTTTCATGAACCTTCGCAAAGTTGGCCACAAAGAGAGCCTGAAAGGAGAGAAAGGAGTTCTCAAAATTTAAGAAAACCCATTGAGAAGTCCCAGAGCACTGATAGGGTTCAGCAAGGAGATCCTGTAAAAAACAACTGGAAATGAGCTCTCTTGCTGCAGTTACACCAGTGCTTATTCAATGGCCTCGTGTGTGACAGCTGCTGCCCACAGGGCTCAAGACAGAGCATGAGAAGTGGCATCTCTTCCCATTGATCCAGCTTGCAAATCAAGCACAGCTTATCAATTCACCTTGCTGACACCCTCTGGCACCACTCAGACACTCTGAGTTGAAACGAAGCCTTTCTGGGGGGCATCTCAGCCCAGTCCTTACTGTGGCTGTACCTTTGCTCCCATGTTCGCCTGGAACCTCTTGAGCTGCCGCAGACGCATGTACTCGGACTTGACTTTCCTTTTCCAGTACATGATACACTTGGATGTCGGAGGAGTGGTAATTTCCATTTTCCTGTAGCAGTACAGAAAGAATAAACATTAGATAATGGATAGCTCAACCCCGAAACAAGTGATATTAGAAAATCACCTCTGTGAATGGGAAAAGCATTCTACGCATCATAGACTTAAACCAAGGAAAATAACGCCGTCGCTCTGCAGCGCAGTGCTCGAAGAGCACAGACAGGCCTGGGACAGCAGCGAGGAGCGATGCTGACCAGAATCGCCCGTTCCTGTCCCCCGAGCCCCCGGTGCAGCACGTGAGCCCAGGGGTTGCCGGTGTCCCCGCTCTCCCGTGGGACACGCCGCGGGACAGACNCCCGCAACTCCCGGCCCCGGGCCGCCACGGGGACCCGCTGCTTCCCAGGACCCCCCCTCCGAAGCCCCCGGCCCCGCCCGCACTCACTGCTCGGCCATCGCGACAGGGGGAGGCCGCGCACCCCTGCGACACTGCGCGCGCGCCGGCCCG
>VZTB01004782.1:26812-39289 GCA_013397245.1 Thryothorus ludovicianus | reverse complement strand
TGCTTCCTCCCGCTTCAACCGGCGGAGCTCGGCCGAGCTG
Organism: Thryothorus ludovicianus; assembly: GCA_013397245.1. Taxonomy (NCBI): domain Eukaryota; kingdom Metazoa; phylum Chordata; class Aves; order Passeriformes; family Certhiidae; genus Thryothorus; species Thryothorus ludovicianus. Next base: position 39,249 of record VZTB01004782.1, on the reverse strand, counting down.
GAGCTGCTGGGGTACCCGGCGCCGGACGGAGTGCGCGGGGGGTCGCCGCCGCCGGCGGCCGCCACTGGGCTCCGGGAACCCGAGGAGACGGAGAGCGAGGAGGTGGAGACGCGGGCGGTCGCCACCTCCCCCGACGGCCGGTTCCTCAAGTTCGACATCGAGATCGGCCGCGGCTCCTTCAAGACCGTCTACAAGGGGCTGGACACGGAGACCACCGTGGAGGTGGCCTGGTGCGAGCTGCAGGTACGGCCCCTGCCAGCGCCTCCGCCCCTACCTGCCCGCACCCACAGACCCCCGCCCCGGGGCAAGGGGCTCCAGAGAGGCACTTGGACCCTCTTCTGTCCAGTTTCCCTGGCGTGTGCAGCCCTCCCCGACCCTGCTGCCCACTGCTGCTTGCCTGGGTGCTGTGTGGGACCCGCGGGGCACCTCCCTGGGCTGGAGCCTGTGCCGGCGAGGGCAAGGCACCCTCGAGCCTCTGCTTCTGCCAGTCTCTGTGGTGTCCCGCTGCAGTCGGGCCACAGCAGTGGGGCAGGGCAGGGACCTGCAGCTCAGTGTGGGCTCCCCTCGCTGCCTTGCACTGTGCCCATCACTGCCAGTGCCTCGTGGATCTGCTGGCCCAGGCCCAGACTCCTGCTTGGTGCCACCTCTCCTGGCCCTCCTGCTCATCACGTGCTGTTTTCCATTTGCTTTCTTGCTGCCTGCACTATGGAGCATGCCAGGATGCCCACGTTCTTGATGCCAGTCCTTGCTCTGGCATTTTACAGGTGGATCTGGGGCTGAGCATCCCACTCTCTTTCTGATGCTCACCAGCTCACAGCTTTCCCTCCAGGAGGACAGTGAGGGCAGCAGTGCCCTCTCTGCATGCCTGCCTGTGCTTGTGCTGGAGCTGCCTCCAAGGTTTGCTCCCTTGGAGTGCTCTGGGGATTGTGCCTGCAGCGAGCTGGGGCTGGCTGTCAGCTGGGAGAAGGGAATGACATGACCTTGGTGTTCTCTGCCTGCTTGACCTTGGCTGAAGTGGTGTACACGGTCACCTGTGTGGTTTCTGTGATGCTGCCAGGGGCTCTTTCCTGGAGGCAGCTGGACCTGTGGTTCCAGATCTCTGAGGAGCATCCCCATCTCCTCCTACTGCCACTCTCCTCCACCTCCTTGGCTGTCCTGCAGCCTGACAGCAGGATGCTGAGAGCAGTGGTGATAACATTGCCTCCACAATGCCTTTGCCCACAAGTGCTTTTGATGAGCCTGATCTTGTTCCTGGAGGTGCCCAGGGAGATCTGTGCTGTGGGGCTGCCTTTTCTCGTAGAGCCCCTGGGGAGGGGCTTTGGTGAAGTCCAAAGTCTCCTACAGGCTCCTGATCCTGGGATGGCTGCTGTGGTGGGAAGGTCCAAGTCCTTGTTGACACAGAAAAACGTGTCTTGCGAGTTTGTTGTCTTGCTCCTAAAAGCTCAGTGCAGTTACAGGTAGCTGCCTGGGCTGGGTCCTTGAGGTGGCTGCAGCCCAGCAGAGCATGAAGAGATCCTGAGAGACTGCTGGGTGGCTTCTAGAGGGTCTGACTGTGGCCTCTTAGTGAGGAAGGTGAAGATTTGCCCCCACCACCATGGGTTGCACAATCGCTTCAGTTGTTGAGAGTTCAGAGCCAGCTCAGTTCTCCTGCCCTCACAAAGCCCCACAGCTCTGTCCAAATGCCCTTGAGTTCTCTTGAGTCCTGTGTCCCTTCAGGTGGCAACCACTGCCTGGAATGGGCTCTCCTTGGCAAGCCCAGGACCTTCCTTCTCTGAATGAGCTGTGTCCAGTGCTTCCCACTCAGCTGGCTTCGTGTCCCTCCCTGTCACAGCTGTGCCCCAGCTCCCCTGCCCTGGGGCCTGGCACACACAGCAGGGCTGGCAGCGTGTCTGGTTTCCTGCACCCTGCTCTTCCCTGTGGCTGTGCAGGCAGTGCTGGTGTCTTGTGAGGGGCTGCCGAGGGGATGAGCCTGCACCATCTCAGGTGGAGGGGAAAAGGGAGTGGGGAAGCAAAATGCTTCCATGTCCCCATCCAGCTGGCACATGCTGGCTCCATTGCTGGTCCTGCAAGCCAGCCAGGCAGGAGTGACAGAAGCCACTCGTCACCTGGGGGTGGTTGTGGAGGGGATGGGGTCCAGGCTGAGCTCATGGCAGGCACCCTCCTGTGAGCATCCCATCGTGTTGGAAGACCTGGCAGACCTGACCCCTCTCAGCCCACACCCTCCCACGGAGTGCAGCCAGGTCCCTGCTCCCACCTCGTGCCTGCCCCTGCAACCCCTCTGCCCCTGCCCTCTTCCCTCCCCACCCAGTGTTTGGCTCCATTCCACTCACTGCTCTTTATCCAGTGTCTCTTGTACCCAAATCCGTGTCCCACAAGGGGCTAAGAGCACAGACGCAGACATTTAGAAGTTTGTTTTTTCCAGCAATCATGCAAAGAATTGGATACTGTGACACAAATACAGGATTTGGAACCACAAATAAAAATGGTTGTGGTTCTGCCATTTTAAAAATAGCTTTGTCCTGTGCACTTCACAGTTCTCCTTCTATTGCCTTTCAATTCCAAATGAATACTTAACCTCAGCCTGACCTGTTCTGCACCAGAGAACCTGGTTCAGCAGCTGTGATGGATACCAATCCCAAACCCCAGCTCTCCCTACTGTCCCTGCCCTGTCCTTCCCTCCTCAGAGCCTGGTGCACTAAAGGCTGGGTTTGCCTGTTCTCTGTCTTTCTGTGAGACCCCTCTGGGGACCTGCCCATCCCTGTCCCCTCTCCTGAACGCAGCGTCTGTCTGTGCCTCCCTGCCCTGTCCACAGTCCCACTGTTTGTGCTTTCCAGCTTTAGCCTGGCACTATTTCTGTCCTAGGTGCTGCGGGTGGTGGGGAAAGAGGAAACAGGGAGGAAACCAGAGGCCCAGAGTGGGGTCGGGCTGTAAATACCTGACTGTGCGATTTTCCTGTGGAACCCCTTGGGGTTCTCCAGTGGGCAAGAGCATTCCAGGCAGCAGGCACCGCTCTGCCTCCCCTGGCTCCGGCACCAAGGTTGGGCAGGTAACCTTAGCCAGCAGCCCCAGGGCACCTTGTGTGTGCTCACATGGCTCCTGCTTGGCAGGGCAGACCCACAGAGAGAGCAGCGAGGCGCTGCCACCCACTGCTGGCAGAGAGGGGGCTCGGGACCTCCCTGTGGCTGTGGGCATGGCTGGAGGGAGAGTGCTGGACACCTTCCAGCACTGGCTCTGTGCCCCACCATGGTGTTGCTCTGAATGTCCCTGCAGAGTGCGAGTGTCAGTGCAGAGCAGGGCCCTTGAGAGCTGCAGGAGCAGGACAGCCGGGGGCTGCAGGGAGGGGAGAGCCCTGTGAGTGCTGCAGAGTGCACTGAGCACCAGCGCTGCCAAGCTGGGGCCGGCCTCCTGCCGCAGAGCAACAGCCATCCACGGCCACTCGACCCCACCCTCCCCACTCCTGCACTGGCCTCAGCTCCTGGTGTTGGCTGTGCTGGGCTCCTCGGCAGCCAGCTCCTGGCTCACAGGATGGGCTGGACCATTGCCACCCAGCTCCTCATGGTCCCCAAGCCACCATCCCCAGCGTCCTCCTCCACCCTATGCTGTTAGGAGAGGACATGGTGTGCCCATGCTGTGTGCCATGTCTGTGCTGGCAGCCCTGTCTGCCCTGCCCTGCCCTTCCTGGTGTTTCTCCAGCCAGGCTATGGCCAGGCTGGGCTTTGATGCCCACACTCAATGGGGAGAGTATCAGTGCACACAGGAGTGGGAGCTGCTGCCACTTTGGTCATGTGGAAGGAACGATGCCAAGAGAGCCCAGCAGCCCAGGCACAGGCTTGGGGGACATGCTTGGCCCCCCCAGACCTTACTCCAGGCACTCTGGGAGAGGTGGCCCTGTGCTGGGGTTCTGCTTGGCACTGGGCATGGCACAGTGAGGGCTGTGCTGGCACAACTGCTCCAGTTGGATCCAATCTCATTGAGCTGGGAGAGCTGTGGCCACCCATAACTCCCACCTGCCCCAGTTCACAGCCCGTGGCAGCTTCCTCATGCCCTTGAAGGTTTGTGGGGTGCAGTGAAGCCTCTGGACACCCCTTGCTGTGGAGGAGGGGGCCAGAGGAGTGCTGGTGGCTGTGGCACCGGGCAGGGAAGCTGGTGTGTGCTGCTGGCCATGCAGGGGTTCGGGTGCTGTTTTCCTCCTTCCATATGAAAGGTCCCATTCATGCCGCTGCAGCAGGCTCAGGTTCTTGTCTGGGCTGAGCCTGTCCCTGAGCATGTATTAAATGCGGGGGGATTATGGAGCAGCTCCAGCCAAGGCATGGGGCCGCCTGTGATGCAATGAAAATATTACGAAAGCTGACGGGGTTGATGGATGGTGGCCACTGGCCAAGAGGCCGAGCACAGCTCTGGCAGCACTGGTGGTGGGAGCTCTCTGGCAGCTCCAGTTTCCTTGGCCTCTGAATGTGGGCTGGGCAGGGGTCCCAGCTTGGAGGCCCCCAGGCCCTGCAGCAGCTGAGCTCTGCAGGACCCCAGGCTGTGGTGGAGCTGTCACTGCTCCTGCTCCTGCCCAGGGCTGAGCACTCGCAGCTGCCACACTGGGGCTGGACCTGGCTCCTCTGGCTCCAGCCAGCCAGCTCCCCTCTTCCCGCACCCTTGGGCTGTGTCCCTTCGGGATGAGGGGGCTGTCCCCTCCGCTGGCCCCTGCTCCAGCTGCAGTCAGCACCCTCGGCTTGTGTTTCCACTTTAATTAACTCGAGCAGGAGGAACATGGAAAAACCTGGGCTGGAGCCTCCCCCGCCTCCTTTCCCCAACAAAGGCCTCATTGAGGCTGGCCCAGCAGCCGGCTGCACAGAGCCCAGTGCTGAGGGTGCCCCAGTGGGGGCAGAAGAGCCATGGCCATTGGGTCTGCACAGGGCAGCAGCTTCTGCAGAGCCCCCTCCAGCTGCAGGCTGGGGTTTCCTGTCCTGAGGCAGGATGGTGGGCTCCAGCTGGGGGCTAAGAGAGGGGACGGGTGGCCCCAGCACAGGGCAATTAGGAACTGCAGGGGTTCCTTGGTGCCCTGTCTGTTGTGCACCCACCCAGAGTGGTGTGCTGGTGGGGGACCCCAGCCCACGGTGGCCCTGGCCATGTGTGTGCTGGGGGACAGCAGGTCAGACCTGAGCTCTGTGCTGGGGCCACAGAAGCCTTCTTTGCCTTGTGTGTAGGGAGTGGGGATAGGGATGTGAGGGTCTTTTGTAGCCAGGGCACCCCCTGTGCTTGGCAGGGCCCTGTGTGCCCTCCTCACACCCTCACGGGCTCCCACAGACGCGGAAGCTCTCGAAGACGGAGCGGCAGCGGTTCAGCGAGGAGGTGGAGATGCTGAAGGGGCTGCAGCATCCCAACATCGTCCGCTTCTACGACTCCTGGAAGTCAACTATCAAAGGCCAGATCTGCATCGTGCTGGTCACAGAACTCATGACGTCCGGCACCCTGAAAACGTGATTGGGGCGTGCAGGGGAGGGAATGGGGTCTCTGCTGAGATGCTCTTTGCTGCTTGCCCTGGGTGGTCATCTGAGTCCAGATGGGCTTGGCATGGCAATAGGAGGAGGGTGGGCTAGAGCCAAGGCTGGGGCACAAGTCTGGACCCCACAGGTCTGAGCCGTTGGTCCCTGGCAGGTATTTGAAGCGCTTTAAAGAGATGAAGCTGAAGGTGCTGCAGCGCTGGAGCCGGCAGATCCTCAAGGGTCTGCATTTCCTGCACACTCGCTCGCCCCCCATCATCCACCGTGACCTCAAGTGTGACAACATCTTCATCACGGGCCCCACGGGCTCAGTCAAGATTGGGGACCTGGGCCTGGCCACGCTCAAGCGAGCCTCCTTTGCCAAGAGTGTCATAGGTGGGGCTGGGCTCGTGGGAGCCGTGGGGGCTGCAGGGGGTGGGCATCCCCGGGGTCCTGAGCTCCACTGCTGCCTCCAGGCACCCCCGAGTTCATGGCCCCCGAGATGTACGAGGAGAAGTACGACGAGGCAGTGGATGTCTACGCCTTCGGGATGTGCATGCTGGAGATGGCCACCTCGGAGTACCCCTACTCCGAGTGCCAGAACGCCGCCCAGATCTACCGCAAGGTCACCTCGGTGAGGCCCCGCTCCCCGCCGCGGGTGCTGCTGCTGGCTGATCCCACAGGAGGCAGGGCAAGGGGTGGGAGGATGGTCAGCTGGAGCTGTCAGGCCTTGCTGCTGTCAAAATGTGTCACTGTGCAGGTTGTGTGAGTGGCTAAAGATAGTCTGAGCACTGAGGGGCTGCTCTGCCAGGCCATGGAGCTGTGGGAGGTGGTGGCGAGGCCATGGCTTGGCCAAACCCCACATCCCTGGCTCTGCATCAGCCATGGCCAGTGCATTAATGGGGTGGAACGGGAGCAGGCAGCTTGGTCACCCTGGCCTGGGGCACTGCAGCTGCCCTGACCGGTCACGGCTGGCTCCTGCCAGCTCCTGCCTGTTGAGGTGGAAAATCAGAGCCCTGGGGCATCCTGGCCCATGCAAACACATGTGGTCCAGCCACAGCAGCCACTGCAGAGCTCATGGGGCCCTGGGCTGGTTGTTTCCTGGCCCTGGGAGCACCATGCTGTGGCAGGTTGGCACAGAGGGTGCTCACTCACATTCCCCCCCAGGGCCTGAAGCCCAGCAGCTTCTACAAGGTGAAGGTGCCAGAGCTGAAGGAGATCATTGAAGGCTGCATCCGCATGGACAAGAACGAGAGGTGGGGGCAGAGCGGGGCCTGGGTGGCAGGGTCCCCCTGGCCCCGAGCCTGCTCTGAGCTGTGCCCTCTGCAGGTACACCATCCAGGACCTTCTGGAGCATTCCTTCTTCCAGGAGGACACAGGGGTGCACGTGGAGCTGGCTGAGGAGGATGATGGAGTCAAGTCTGGGCTCAAGCTCTGGCTGCGCATGGATGACACAAAGAAGCTGCATGGCAAATACAAGGACAACAACGCCATCGAGTTCCTCTTTGAGCTCTACAAGGACGTGGCAGAGGAGGTGGCTCAGGAGATGGTGGGTACAGAGATGGGAGGGCCCTGTGGGGCCCCTACGCCCTGAAGTGACAAACTCCCTCCTGTGCAGGTGGTCCTGGGCTTTGTCTGTGAGGCTGACTACAAGCTGGTGGCCAAGGCTGTGCGGGACCGTGTGGTCGCCATCAAGCGCAAGCGGGAGAAGCTGAAGCGCGTCCAGGACGCGCCATCGCCCGCAGAGACAGAGGAGGAGCTCAAGTCCCCGATGCCACCTGGTGCCCCCACACCTGCCCTGGCCACGCCTGGCTCTGGGGACTCCGCCTTCAGCAGCACCTTCCCCCTGGAGCCTGAGGAGCCCGAAGCTGACCAGCACCAGCACTTTACGTACCGGCACACCAGCTACTCCTCAGCCACCTGTGCGTAGGCACCAAGGGGGCAACAGCCGGGTGGGCAGCAGGGACCTGGGGCGGGAGGTGGGTGGGGGGTCCTTCAGCTTCTCCCAGCCCCACAGCCCTTTCCCAGGCAGGGAAGGGACCAGCTTCGGTTCATGCCAGCACTCCTCCACAGCTGACTGTGAGACGGATGGGTACCTGAGCTCCTCTGGCTTCCTGGACTCCCCAGACCTGGCCCATCGCAGCTTTGTGGCCGTGGACCCCACCAGCCCACCGCCCACCCGGCCCGTGCGCTGTTTCCCCACGGTGAGCACGGCCCCTCGGGCGGGGCGTCGGGGCAGCTGCGGCACGGGCTCACCCCCTCCTCTCCCTGCAGAGCATCGCAGTGCAGCTGCACACGGAGCGCCTGCCCTCCGCCAGTGGCTTCTCCTCCTCGGTGGACAGGTGAGGCTGGGGGGTGGAGCCAGGGCTGGACAGGGAGTGTGGTACTTGGGAATGGCCATGCTGATGCTCCGGAGCTCGGGCTTCCTGCAGCTACACCTCGGATGTGGCCTCGGGCATGAGTGATGGCTGTGAGGGGCTCTCGGCCAGCGAGCAGAGCACCAAGGTGCCGCCCAAGAGAGCCTCAGGGAAGCTGCTGCGGCGCCGAGCCCGGTCCAGGCTGCGCATCACCAACGTGAGTGCCACAGGTGCCAGGGAGGTGCCAGGGAGGTGCCAGGCGGGTTCTCCTGGGCTGAGCCAGCCCTGCCACCCACAGATCTCCGACAAGAATGACCGAGTGGTGGAGTGCCAGCTGCAGACCTACAACAACAAGATGGTGACCTTCAAGTTCGACCTGGATGGGGACAACCCGGAGGAAATTGCAGCTGCCATGGTGAGAGCAGGGTGGGGGTGAAGGTGGGGTCTGCCTGGCTGGGCTGGGTGCTCACCAGCCCCTCCACCCTCAGGTCCACAATGAGTTCATCCTCAAGTCGGAGCGGGACAGCTTCATCAGCCGTATCCGGGACATCATCCACCGCGTGGAGACCCTGCTCCGCAAGGACGGGCGCGGTGCCACCGAGCTGCCCAAGGGCCCCGAGGCTGAGAGTGCTGTGGGCAGCCCCGTGAGTGCCAGCCTGGCCCTGCCAGCGCTGGGGAAGCTGTTGCTGCTGCTGAGCATGGCTTGGGATGCTGCCTGGCCCCAGGGAGTCTGGGGTGGGGCTGGGGTGCGGGGTCCTCCTGTGGTCACTTGTCTGCTCCTGTGACAAGCCAAAGTGCTCCTCAGCCCAGAAGAGTCTCTAGCTGCTGTCCCCACAGGTGGTGGGGCCAGTGGGGCCCAGAGGGGGCTTGGCACAGCCTGGCTGGGGCCTCTGCCCCAGTGCTGGGCTCAGCTCATCCTTCTCGCAGGTGGACCTGCAGCTGCAGGGGCTCTCACGCTCTGTCTCCTCCTCATCCTCACTCAGTGGTACGTCCGTGCCCCTGTGCAGGCCCTTCCTGTCTCCCCAAGCCCCATGCAGGGCAGGCGATGGCCTCAGCCAAGCCCAGTGGGTCTCAAAGGACATGTCCTGCCGTGGCTGAGCCTGGCTGTCACCCCTGTGCCACAGACCTGAGCTGCACCAGTCCCAGCCTGTCTGTCCAGTCCCCTGTCCTGCCGTTGCTGAGCCGCTCCCCATCAGAGACCAACCTGGCCAGTCCTGTGGAGCCTCTGGCAGCCCCAGTGCCACTAGGGTCGCCCACAGGTACCAGTGCTGGCAGGGTGGGCATGTTCATTGCACTGGGGCTGCTCCATGTGCCTGGGCAGGGGTAGGAGATGGCCCTGGGGGGCTGCTCTTGATGCTTCTCTCCCTGCAGGCTCAGCTCAGACCTGGCCCCTCGTCTCGATGGCTCCCTCCTGGGTCACCTCGTCACCAGCACTGACACCAACACTGACTCCTCAGAGGACCCCAGGGGGGCCTGTTCCCCTGGCCCTGCCCCAAGCCCTCCTGTCCCCGCAGCCTCTCCCCACATCCCCTGTTCCCTGTGAGCCCAGCAGTCCCCTTAGCTCCCCTGTGACCAGCACACCCTTGTCCCCCACTGCCCCCCTCTTGTCCCTGGCCAATGTCTTCTCCCTGGCAGTGATGACCGTAGCTCACACCGTCTCCTCCATTGCCAGCTCAGGTGGGCACCTCTACCCACCACTGCTGCCACGGCCACAGAGTCTTGCCCTGGGTGCCCCACGCTTTGTCTACCCTGACCCCACCAGCACTCACAAGCCAGTCCCACCTGGCAGTGTGAGCCTGGAGTCAGTGGGAGCTGATGCCCCCCCTGCCGGGGTGCCCATATCCTCCCTTCCCTTGGCACCAGCCCCAACGTGCCCCACAGGCAGCGAGGCCGTTGGGAGCCCTGTGCAGCTGCTGAGCACATCCACATCTGGGAGTCCAGAGGGCAGCACGGTGAGTGCAGGTGTACAAGGGCTGTCCAGGGCTGCTCCAGGTGGAGCTCAGTCAGGAGGGCTGGGTGGTTGCTGCAGATGCTGCACTGGGATGGGATGGAGCCTCATGGCTTGTGGAGCCACTGGGATGCAGGGAGAGCTGAGTGGATGACAGATCCCAGGGCGCAGAGGGGAGGACAGGAGACGTGGCGGGACCTGGGGTGGGGCTGCTGATGTTACTCAGGTGCCCACAGGTTCCGCCCGGTGCTCCCAAGCCCAGCCACTCTCTGATCATCTCAGAGGCACCAGCCCCCAGCGTGCCCAAGGCCCAGCTCTCACCCATCAATGAAGGTAAGGTGGGGCAGAGCCGAGGCTGTGCCGTGTGGCTGTGCCTATGCCAGGGCACCGCAATGTCGCTGCCAGCCCCTGTGCCCTGAACCCCACCAGCTGTCCCTGTTCCCAGCAGAAACCAAGCCCCAGGTCCTGGGCCGGTTCCAGGTGGTACCAGCCAAGGACCTGGCTGTGACCTCTCCGGTGCTGGGCAGCAGTGATGGAGAGCAGCACAGCACAGAGCCAGCAGCGAGTGGCTCCCCACCGCCCGCGGTCCCCGACGTAAGCCGCAGCTCAAGCAGTGACTCGGATGCGGCACTGGAGGCAGCGGAGCGAGACCCCAAGGCTGAGGAGGTGTCAGCCGAGGGGGGCACGGTGCCTGCGGCGCCAGTGGGGAGCGACCCAGGGGAGGGCCCTGGGGAAGAGAGCACAGAAAATGTGCCGCAGGCCATGCTGAGCCAGGTGTGGCTGAGCTACTCTCGCAGCCTGTCCTATGTGAGCAGCGATGACACTGAGAGTGAGGACGAGGAGATCTGGGAGGAGCTGCAGAACCTGCGCCAGAAGTGAGCAGGGGGGTGGGCTGGCGACAGATCTCCCCACCCAGCCCGGGTGGGAGCTCGCTGTCCCTTCCCCGAGGCCCCGCTGCCAGCCCGTGTCCTCTCCCCAGGCACCTGGCTGAGGTGCAGCTGCTGCAGAGCGCCCAGAAGAAGGAGATCGAGGACCTGTACCTGCGCATGGGGAAGCAGCCACCGCCGGGCATCGTGTCGCCCGCTGCGATGCTGTCCAGCCGCCAGCGCCGCCTCTCCAAGGGCAGCTTCAACCCCTCCCGCCGCAACAGCCTGCAGCGCCTGGAGCTGGCGCAGCCCGCAGGTGCCAGCCCCGCTCCCCGCTCCCTCCAGGGGACCCGGGCTGGGTACGGCTGCAGGACAGGGACCCCCGGGCTGAGCTGCACAGCCCCGTGCCCTCACGCAGGGCCACTGTCCCCGCAGGCATCATGCGCCGTAACTCGCTGAGCGGCAGCAGCACCGGCTCGCAGGAGCAGCGCCTCAACAAGGGCGTGACCTTCGCCGACGACTTCGGGCGCATGGTAAGGGCCAGGGGCGGATCCCGGGGCGCTCCCGGACGATCCCGCCGCACTCGGTTCACGGCTGCTTCTCTCTTCAGTAGCTGGCTGGCCAAGAATGATTCCATGAACTACCTCATCCAAGTGCCTGCTGCTCCGGGGGCGGGCAGAGCCCCTGCAGCTCCCGGAGGGCAGTGCCAGCCCTGGAGAGCCCGGACTCCCTGCTCCCCTTGGCTGTAGCCGGTAGGAGGGAAGCCGTGGGCTTTGCAGGGGCGGGAGTGCTGGCCTGTCCCACAGGTGTCTGCCCGCTGTCCCCAGCCCCTTTGCTGGAGGACATGTGCGAGGTGTCTCCACCCTTCGGGCTGTAAGGAGCTGACCCTGCCCTGAGGACCCTCGGCTTGTCCCAGCCCTGCCACCTCAGCCCTGCACCGCACCCCGCCCACCCTGCGGAGTGGCTTCAGCTCCCTGCGGCCCTGCCTGCTGGAGCACCAGGAACAGCAGCATCCGGGAGCACTTTGTTATGAACTGGTGTTGGGAAAGTGTTTTCATAAACATGGATTGAATACAAAGTGTCTCTATGTGTGTGTCTGCCGGGCGGGACGCGTGGCTGCTTGCCTCACTGCGTAACAATAAAGAGCAAAACAGAAAATCCCCCCACAGCAGCCCCTGAGCAGGGGAAGATCCTGAGCTGGGCTCAGCCCAAGAGATGCTCGACAAAGGACGCTGACGGGGTCTCCAGTGAGAGGATTTATTGTGGGGAGTGGTGGGACTGGGGCGCCCCTGTCCTTCCCATGGGCACCGCCCCGGCAAAGTCCCCGGGCGGGGTCTGCCCGCGGGGGGGCCCTGCCTGCGGGGAGCCCCCGGGGCCTTCTCCTGGCCAAAACAGAGCACGGGGCAGGCCCGAACCCCTCAGGCGCATCTGCCTCGAGGCCCGTCCTGTCTGGCGAGGGCGGCAGCTCAGTCACGGCCCGGGCCNGGGGAATTAAGGAAAAGCTGCGGGCGCGGCCCCGGAGCCCCCAGCCCCACCCTGCCCTGGCCCTGAAGGATACAAATGCCAAATGTCACCGCGCCGATACCGAGCGCCAGCCGCCCGTTGCGGCTGCGGAGCCGGCGCTGCAGGACTCGCTGGCGCTGGGCGTACTCCACCTGCGCCATGTGGCGGCGCTGCTCGGGGCTGAGCCCCGGCTCCTTGGCAGGGTCGATGCGCCGCGCGAACGCCGCCGCCTCCCCCGGCTCCCCCGGCGCCGCCATCTTCCCCCGCCGCCGCTGCGCAGCGACGTGACGGC
>VZTB01004782.1:0-13486 GCA_013397245.1 Thryothorus ludovicianus | reverse complement strand
GGCCGGCCCTGCACCGCCGGGGGGCGGGGATGCGGCCGGCGCTGTGCTGTGGCCGCCCCCGAGCCGTGTCCCGGCAGAGCGTGGCCGCTGCCCCGGGGCGGATCTTCCAGCCCGGCGGGAGCTCCGCGGTTTCCGGCTCCCCGCAGCGGCCGCAGTCCGGGGCCGGCGGACAGAGCCGCTCCGGGCGTCCCCGGGCAGCTCCCGCTCGGTGTTGGCGGGCTCCTCCCGTTCCCCGGGGCAGCGGGAGCTGTGCTGGGAGGCTGCAGGGCTCGGTGCGCCGCCTCCCCGGGCCCCGCTGTTCAACAGCGTCCCTGACCTGTCCCTGTTTCATTCTGTAGGTTGACTCCTTCAGGGAGCGGATCACGAGTGAGGTGAGTGTCGCAGGTTGAGCAGGAAAGATGCTTTTGGGCCGTATCTTTGTGACAAACTCGGCTCTGGGTTGATCCTGCCCTGGAAGCTTAGCAACACCCAGGGCATCAGTCACCCACTGCAGGGAGGTTCCTGGGCCTCGTGGCTCTCTTCTCATCTGGGCTTTGTTTGGTTTGGGCAGCAGGAAGAACTTGTGTTCTTTCTGCTTCCTGCTTATGCACAGATAATTTCCCTGGTGCTTCTGGGTGCTGTGGGAGCTGTGTGGCCTTCTTTCACACAACTGTTTGTTCTTTCTTTCTTAGGCTGAAGACCTCGTAGCAAACTTTTTTCCAAAGAAGCTGTTAGAACTCGATGGATTCCTTAAGGTAGGGTGTGCCTTGTGCTCTCTGTGCTTTTCTACTTTCAGTTACATTTTGAAAGTGTTGCAGCAGGCTCTTTTCAGGAGTGTTTTCTGCACATTTCACCTTGCAAGGACACAGGGCAGCAGCTAGTTGCTCACCTGCACTGCAGTGCTGTTGGCTCTGGAGGGCTGCTGCCTTTTGCAGTTTCCTTTTTGTGATCTCTCCCATTTCCCTTTCTCCCTGTTCCCCAGTGGGCTGTCCCTGGCAGTGCTGGGGTCTCACAGGGACACCAATAACTGACTGGGTGCCCTTGGATGGGGAGATCACAGCCTATTGCCAGACCTTTTGTCTTCATTCTGATTTTACAGTTGGGCCAGAGGGAGGCCTGAATCTTCTATCCTCTCCTTGTGTTTGGTGCGGCAGAATTTGTTAGTTCATAACCAAATGACAAATCTGCTTTATTTTGCAGGAACCCATCCTGAATATTCATGATCTTACTCAGATCCATTCGGACATGAACCTCCCAGTGCCTGACCCAATTCTTCTCACCAACAGCCATGATGGACTGGATGGGGTAAGGTTACTCTCTTGGCTGTGATCCCAACTTCTGTTAAAACTGCATGTGCTGGGGTAGGATATTCTTATTTAATAACAGGCCTTGGCCCAGAGGCTTTGAGAGATTGATCTCTCGAGCCTGGGAAGTCTGCAGGAGGTAACACTGCTCTGCAACCCTTCCTGGGCTTTAAGGAAGAGTGCTTAGAAACCAGAAGCAATGGCAGGGCTCTAAATTTTCCCTTTTTTTTTTTTTTCCTTTGCAACACTTTTACAGCATACGACTAGTTTGTGAGTAAAACATTTTGTATATTTTAGCCAAATATGAAAAAGAGGAAGCTGGAAGACCACGAAGAGACCTTTCAGGGTAAGAACCCTCGAGTCCCTTGTATTGCTGCCTGCCCCCTGAACCTCTGCACTGAGCCTTGGGGATGCAAATCATGCGAGCCCCACTTGCCCTGCCCTGACAGCAGCTGCTGCTCACAGAGGCCAGAGCCTGACCTACAGATGTTTTGATGTGGAAGAGTCGGGTTCCAGATCTTTGAAGCATAATTAGTACTTTTCTGATGGACATAAATAGTACTTGGCTGCATCTTGGCCTGCTGACAGAGGCAGCTGATCTCCTGGTGGCTCTGTGCAGTTCCTCTCTTTGTCTGGAAGAAGATTCCAGGCTTCGGATTAAGCTGAGACAGAAACTTCTTGTACATGTGCACCAGGAAAACCCTTTGTGCTCAGCATCCTCGAGCTCTTCAGTCTCATCCTGCTCTGTTTTCTCTTTTCCTTCCCTTGTGGTTGCTGCTGTTATCCCATGTCCCTTCCCTACAGGTGGCCACATCCTGGCTCTGTCCCTTTCTGGCCTTGGTGGGAGATGAGTGAGGCTCAGGGGTGGCCCCTGTGAGCCACTGACGTTGGGGGTTTGTCTCTGCCACAGGTACCAAAGTGTTTGTGATGCCCAATGGGATGCTGAAGAGCAACCAGCAGCTGGTGGACATCATTGAGAAAGTGAAACCAGAAATCAGGCTGCTCATTGAGAAGTGCAATACGGTGGGTGTGAGCCTGGAGTAAGGGGAGGCAGCGGGGTGGTTTTACTCTTGGAGAGGTGGAGCTGTGAAAGGAGCAGGGCTCTCTGTGCTGTAGGTGAGGAAAAGCAGGGCTTTGTCCTGTCTGACAGGGGCTGCCAGGCAGGTGAGACCCTTGGGGAGCTCTGTGGTTCACCTGAAGGAGAAGAATGTCTATTGTCAGGCCTCATGAAGCTTTACTTTGCCCTTCTTTTGCACAGGCACAGACTCCTGCCAAGAGCTCCTGTGGCATGGTGAGGAGAGCTTTCCATGGGAAGCTGGGCCTGTGCTGGCTTGCATGGCATCCCAGCCATGTGGGAAGTGATCTTGGAAGTGTTATAGGTGCATAGGAGACCTGCAATAGTTTATCATTAGCTGTATTGCAAAGGCAGAGTCCTGGGAGGCTTTTGCTGACATTCCCTCTAGAGAAGTCTTTGTGCAGATGTTTGCGTTGGTCAGTGTTGTGATCTCTCCATTGCAGGTCAAAATGTGGGTGCAGCTTCTCATTCCCAGGATAGAGGATGGGAACAACTTTGGTGTTTCTATTCAGGTAAGGCACTGCTCTGTGGTCCAGGGACTTGTATCTCTGGAGTTCCTCTGAATCTTTCAGTTCCTCGTGTCCAACAGCTGCAGTCATAGGGTTAGCTTAGGTTTTAAAACCCAAACCTGAACTTGAGGTGGTGCTGCTGAGACAGTGCTTCCCAAGCCCTGAAGGCCAGCTGCAGCCTACCAGAGCTAATAGCTTCCTTATCTTCCCTGCAGGAAGAAACAGTTGCTGAGCTTCGGACTGTGGAGAGTGAGGCAGCATCTTACCTGGACCAGATCTCTAGGTAGGCATGCAAGGGCAGACTTCTTTTTTGGGATCTCCTTGGAAAAGGAATGTGTTTGGGAAAGGTCCCCCAGCTGTTGTTACAGGGCAGCTTGGACCTGTAAATAATCCTGGTGCTGTTAATCTGAGCTTTGATCTCTCTTTTCCTGCCAGATACTATATCACAAGAGCAAAATTGGTTTCCAAAATAGCCAAGTACCCTCATGTGGTAAGTGGGGCATGGAGATTTACACGTTTATGCTGCTGCTTCTTGGGACCCTTTGAGCTGCTTTGTCACTGTCCTTCCTGAGCTAAGGGTCCTGGGGGAAGAGGGGGTATTGGGGTTTGATCCAATATTCCCAGGAGGTTGTTCCTGAGCTGTGCCCTTGCTGTTTGCCTGTCTGGCAGCTCTGTGGTGTTTTCACCCCAGTGGTCCCTCAGGCTCCCAGGATGTCACAGCTGAGGGCTTGGGGACAAGTCCAGGCCTGCAGGAGCTCAGGGTCACCTTTGACTGAGAGGTTCCAAGGCAATGGTGAAGGAAAGGAGCCAGTTCTGATGGAGGGTTTGGATTCAGAGTTTTATTCCTGGCCCAAAGGCCTGTGAATGCAGCAACAGCTCCAGCAGAACTCCCACAGCTTGGCTGGTGGGCCTTGGAGCCAGGGTGAGGGGAGGGAAGGAACACAGGTGACACCAGCCAGGTACAGGGGGGGAAGACCTGAGGGACAGAGGACACTTGGATGGCCCAGTGTCTTTCCAGGGGTGGGAAGCATCTTTTGAATCCTGCCAACCACTCAATGGCCTTCTGGAATTCCAGGGTTGGCAGGCAGCACTCATCAGGGGTCAGGATGTGGAAAGGAGGAATGATTGACAAACCTGGCAGGGAATTATCTGGGAGGGGCCTGGGCTAATGACACACCACAACAAGGGGGGATCATGCAAGGATTGAGCAGGCTGGAGGTGGGGGGTTCCTGTGGGGCTGTGCTGAGTGTCTGTCCCCACAGGAGGATTATCGCCGCACCGTGACCGAGATCGACGAGAAGGAGTACATTAGTCTGCGTCTCATCATTTCAGAGCTGAGAAATCAATATGTAAGTGAGAGCACAGAGCTCACACTGCCTCCTCACACAGCAGTGGAGAGCCCTTGTGATCCTGCTGCTGCTCCTCTCCCCTTTCCCCCACTCCTGGCAGGAAGGCTGCCTGCTTCCCTCTTCAGCTCCAGCAAGATGAGCCAATTTTTGCTTCTCCAGCATCTCCTAGAGATGCAGATGTTTCCAGCAGTGTTCACAGGGCCTTAGTGCAAAATATCTGTGCCTCCTCTGTGGGAATCCGATCCCAAGCACCTCATACAGTACAAGCCAATCCTAGGGTTTCCAGCAGTGTTCACAGGGCCTTAGTGCAAAATATCTGTGCCTCCTCTGTGGGAATCCGATCCCAAGCACCTCATACAGTACAAGCCAATCCTAGAGTTTCTGAATAAATGCTTTTGGTGTTACATGTACTGGCTTCTGTAAGATCTGGCTGAAGGAAGCCTTTAGCTTAACCAGGTGTGTGGAAAGGGTTGAGGGTGGTGCCAAGGGGAGTGGTGCTGCTGTGGTAACCAGTGCTTATGGTGAAAGCTGGATGGCTTCCTGTCTGAGTCCTGTTCTTCCTTCTTGCAGGTCACTTTGCATGACATGATCCTTAAAAACATTGAGAAGATCAAGAGGCCTCGGAGCAGCAATGCTGAGACTCTCTATTAAGTGTCAACGTTTGAACTTGAGAACTGTTCAGTCAACTAAAGACCGTCATTGCCTTGGTTTGTTACGTGACTATCGAGATGGGAAACTGGCTGGAAATAGTATTGCATTCTTAGTTAAACTCTAAAGAAATTCTTGCCTAGTTTTGTGATTGGTTTTGTTCAGGTCTCAGGAGCTCTCCCTCTTCCTCTAGTCACTGGTAGTAGAGGCCATGCTGCACTGGATGCCCCAGAGGCTGCTGCAGCCAGGCAGGGACATTCCTTCATGCCTTGCTTCCTACCTGAGTGGGAACAACACTATAGACCAAGCCCTTGTCCTGTCCCATCTCTTGTCTGGTGGCTGCACTGGGGTCTCTGGAACAGGGCAAACAGCCCAGCACAAGGGCAGCCTGGCAGTGCCACAGCAGGGAAGCTCTCTCCCCACTGCTGGCTGTGGCCAGGCCCCTCTGCCACCAGCTCTGCACTGACCCTCCCCCTTGGCAGCTGTGCTCTGGTGCCACTGAGCCATCTGCACTCCCTTTCTGCCTCTCTCCTGGCTCAGCAGAGCCTGCCCCACAGGTATCTGCCTCACCAGTTCTGTCTGGATCAGTGCAGAGCATGAGGCAAATGCTTGGAACTAGAGCTGGTGCTGTCCTGGCTGTCATGAGCTCAGGTGGTTTCTGCCATTTGACTAGAGCCACTTTCTTGGCTAAAACCAATGTTCTTTCTCATACCTCCCAATTGCCCCTTCAGCATGGGTAGCTTTTGCCTGGGCTGAGGGAAGGGAGGGGCTGGAGATCTGATGCTAAAGTCCTAAAATAACTCTGCATGTGATCAGACTGAGTCCCCCTGTCTCTGGCAGTGCTCCCTGGTGCCTGGGCAGAGCTGGCTGCCACAGCTGGCTGCCACAGCTGGTGCTTGACGGTGAGGGTGGCCAATACCCACCTGGTACCTTGCAGACCTTGCAGTCTTTCCCCTGCAAAGGGCACACTCCCGTGCCTCATGACTCCTCTAAGCTGCCAGAACATTTCGTGGTCCATTACAAACCCCTTTGGAAATGACTGGTTGTATTGCGTCAGTTTTTGTGTGTGGCAAGTGGGCCCATAACGCTGCAGGCTTCAAAATTTTCTTATTTATAGTATTTCTACTTAAGTCCCCTAATCAGGGAACATCAAATCATTTGTTTCAGGAACCTTGCTGTTTCCCAGGTCTCGCTGTTACACCTGTATATTCTTATTGTGCAGTAGCCTTAAGAGTTGTGTTAATCTCATTGTAACAACAGTGACAAATGGAATGAACTTTCTTCCCTTATTTTTTTTTTTTACTTTATTTTTTTTTTCCTCTGCTTCCACATCTAAGAGCCATGTTGTCTCTTGCTGGTTTCCCAGGGATTTGCCCAGAGTGTGGCGGGCTGCTGGCCCTTGCTATAGACTCTTCTGTTGTTGTTTGTAGTAAGTCAACTCTTAGTCTTCCCGCTAATAAATATTCAGTAACAAACCAACTGCGTTGAGCTGCTGTCTGGGAGCAGCACTTCCCCTTGTGTTTCTTTGTATTGATTCCTTTTAATTTGTTCAGCTTTCTTTGCGAGATGAACGTATGTAAACTTTTACCATGTCAAGAAATTAAAATAAGGTACTTGGAATTCTTTCAAGGCAGCCCCTGTGTGTGATGCTGGGCTCTTAGGTCACGCAGTTTTAGTGTCCAGTTCTGGTTCTGCCTTCCTCACATTCAGTTGCTCCTTCCCTTCATTCTCCTCATTCCTCTTTTTGACTGTGTTATAAACTAGCCTACTGTGTAGGTTGTTTCTGTTCCTTCAGCATTTGGCATGATTTTGCCCATGGGCTTGGGTTTGATGCAATCTGCCCCATCTCAGCCCAGCATGAGACTTGGGCTGTCCCAGTTCAAGCAGACCTGGGGACATTGCATGGTGTTTCTCTGATCCTGCAGTTGCTCCAGGGTTTCTCTGCCAGGCAGGTGTCTCTTGTCCTGGATGCAGCACCTGGTGTCTGTAGGGCACAGTCTCTTGATCCTGGCTGCTCCCTATTTGTGGTACCCAAGGAGAGGCAGCTGCCCTGCTGTCCCCAGCCACAGTACCCTCTGCTCTTGTGGGGATCATCCTGTTCCTGCCTTCCCTCCATGCTGGAGCACAGAGGCCTCTCGAGGGGCACTCAAGGCTTTTCTGAGTGTCCTGCCCCCAGCTGCAGGGTGCAGCCCCTCTGAGCCAGCCCCTGGTCCTGTTTGGGGTTGTGCCTGTGCTGGTCACAGTGCTGTTCAGCAGAGTCTGTGGCTGGCCCTGGGAGCAGCTCCTGCAGCCTGGGGCTCCTGGCTGTGGCAGCTCTGTCTGCCCAGGAACAGGAGCAGCCCTTGTTCAGGAGAGCTCCTGTGGTGTGGGAAAGCCCTGCAGGTGCCTGACCCGTGCAGGGAGGGGGCACTGAGCTGCAAACACGTCTCAGGGCCAAGGAGGCTGGAGTGGAGCCCAGAGGAAGGACTTGCTGGCAGGACTTGGTGTGGTGCAGCATGAGGGGCTCCTCCTCACCACTGTCAAAACACCTGAACTCCCAGGAAGCCAGTGCCAGCACTCCCGTGGAAGGATGGAGCATCCAGGACAACTGTCTTGGCAGGTGCTGGCAGGGATTCACCTGTGGGTTTGTCTGTGATCCCAGTGAATCTGGGAGCAGTTGCAGTGTGCAGTCGGGGCTCTGCTTCACCAGTCCTTGAGACATCCCAAAGTGCAGGGAAGGTGAATAATGGCTCAGCAGCTGTGTGCAGCCACAGGCACTGCCAGCAGCACAGCTGGAACGGAGGAAGGGTCAGGCAGGTTGCCCTGTTGTGCTTTGTGTAAGCTGACCCCATGAGGTGAGGCATTGGGAGTGGGAGTTTTCTAAAGTCTGTGTTTGGGGCTTGCTCAAGCCTTGCTGGTGTTGGGAGTGTTGGCAGGGGTTTTCCTCCTGTGCCCTTTCCTCAGCTGTTGCTGTTGCTGTCTCTGAGTTTCCCCAAGCCAAAACCTGTCTGCGTCTGGCTTGGGTTTCAGTAAATTTCAGATGCTATTTTTTGCCAGCTCTACCTTTCTGTGTGCGTGAAAAACAGCACTCCCATCTCCCTTGTTTTGTTTGGGGGCTGTGGGCAATTGAGCAAATACAAGATGGGCAGTGCCTAAAAGCAACCACGCAGCCAAAATAAAACGTGGGTAGGATGTGAATTCTCTGGGATGTGGGTCAGTGATGGGCTGATCACACTGGGGACTGGCATGTGGGAAGCAGTACGTGCACTGAGCAGGTCATAAACAAGTTATGCTGCTGTTACAGAGACGTGCAATTTCTTTAATTCTAGGTTAGCTTTAAGCTGCTCCTTTTGGAGAGGGTACACAAGCAATTCCATGGTGTATGTGGCCCCCCAAAGATCCCCACTGCTTTTCATCAGGCATCTATTGACACAGATTCTGGCTCTGCAGACTTAATTAATTACTCTGCTTCCTGAAAATCCTGCTGCAAGATGAAGGTGAATTTAGGACTGTTTTGTTTTTTCTGAAACAGCTCTAAACCAGAGCTGGAAAAGCCCAGCAGAAACAGACAGTACAAAAAGCCTGGTGTGAGACAAGGCACAGGCTCTGCAGTGGGGCAGAGGCAGTGTAGAAAGCTGCTGTCCTTATCCAGCAGCCCTGGGGTGTGTGCTGTGGTTGGTTTGTCATGGGGATGTCAGTACAGATTAGGGTTTCTCTTTCTTTCCAAGCCCCCAACATGCAGAGAACCAGGAGTGTTCCCACACTCTATTTTTGGATCTCTCTCAGCCCAGCTGCAGGGTTGAGTTGTGATTTGTGGGGCAGGAAGGCCTGTGGAGTTTGCTTAAACTACTGCTGTGCTGCTTGGAAAGGGCCCTTCCGTAATTGCAGCCTGTGCCGTGGCTTTGAGAAGTCAAACCTGAGGGATCTGCTCTTTGTGTACTCCTTGAAGGAAAGGTCCATGTGAGCTTTGTGGTGCAGCCATGGAAGTTCTACTGCACTCTCACCTTGCCTGTGCTGGGGTGTGGCAGCACAACACTTGTCCCATTCCTGGGAGGCAGCAGGTGTGTCCTGGCTGTGCTCCAGACCTGATCCAGGACAGCAGAGCTGCTGCTCTGTGCTCCAGACCTGGACCAGGACAGCAGANCTGCTGCTCTGTGCTCCAGACCTGATCCAGGACAGCAATGCTGCTGCTCTGTGCTCCAAACCTGATCCAGGACAGCAGAGCTGCTGCCCTGTGCTCCAAGTGAAAAGGGTACCATGTTCCAGGCTGAAACCAAAAGGGAATTTTTCTTCCCAGCCTAACCCCAGGTAATCTCTGAAGCCTTGCTGACTCTCTTGGAAATCAGTGCTGCTTTGCCTTGTTTGGGGTTACTCAGAGGCGCTGGACTCTGCTGCTGTGAGCTGATGAGAGCAGGTACTTCTGCCACCCGTGGCTGTTCTGTTCTTCTCTGTCCTGTCCCTACCTTTGCTGTGTCTGTGCTGCAGTGAGTCCCTTTGCTGGCACTGTCACTACATGGAGCAAGTGCTGTGGCTCTGAGGCTCTCCTGGCGTGGTGGCTGGTGAGGCAGAGCCCTGTGTGTTGGCACAGAGAGGATGAGTGTGTCCCTGGCCTCACAGCTGCAGCCTACCCTGAAGAAAGCTCAGGCTGCCAGTGGTGGTGAGGATAATGGAGTGTGTCCCATGGCAACGTGGCCTTCTGCCTCCCAGCGTGGTGTCTGAGCACGGGCAGAGGGGCTGAGCCCCAGGCAGGGTCTGCCACAGGGGAAGAACCAGGGGCTGGTGGGTGCTGTCTCCCATCAGGAAAATGACGCAAGGAAGAGGAGAACACGAGGGTGAGGCGAGGTGAGGCTGGCAGCACGAGTGGAAATATTGGGTTGAATCTCCAGCCCTGGTTCTCTTGGATGCCTTGTCCTACTCAGCACCAGCTCTGGGACTGGAGCCAGGGTGGTGCGTCTTGTCTACCCTGAGCATCTGCTGCGTGGCAGGATGGAGCACCAAGTCCTGGCTGCTGTGTTCTGCCAGTGCCTGTGAACTGCACTGAGGCCAGCAGGGACTGTCGTTGGGGTGGCAGAGGGCAGCTGTGGCTCGGCAGCACTGATAGCAGACACTGCCCTTGGCTGCTGCCAGGTGCAGGTTCAGGGTCGTTCTGTCCTTGAGGGAACCTCTTGGAAGCTGCACCTCAGTTTATCTGTGAGTTGGAGGTAGGGACAAAGGCTGGATGATCCTGTGGCTGTGCAGTGCTGGGGATTAATTGGCTCAGAGCTGTTCTGAGGTGCAAACTTAAGAGCTGGTTGTTCAAAGCACATTGGGCCTGATTCTCATCCTGAACTACATCTCCATGCCTGCCAAAGTTTTTCTACGGCTACACAGAAGGATGTGTTTTCAGCAAAGGTTTCCATGTGGAAGACTGAAAAAAATGAAATAAAAAGTAACTCCAAGTTTAGAATGGTGCTGCCAGGGAGAATGTTTACAAGGAAGCAGCCTGATAAACAAGGAAAATCGGTGAGTTGTAAAGAGGTGAATTTGTACAGTGTGGCAACAATTCCCAGCTTGTCAGAGCCTCACAGTGGTCACAGCCACCTCAGGCTGAACGCAGGATCTCCGTTTTTACAGACAGCCTCAGGAAGCCAGGCTGGACTGAAAAAGTAACGGAATTATGTGGAACTTGTCTGAGTCACTGACCCTACATCTCCACAAGTTCTTTCAGGGCACTGCCAGGGAAGGAGGACAGAAGAGGCTGCAGCTGAGAGGAGATCTGCCCTTTCTGGTCACCAAAGGTTTCAGATCTCCTCCCCTAGCCTCTCCCAGTCTTTTGTACTTTCAGTGCTAATCCATCCAGTGCAGCATACACTGACAGAGGCAGGAGCTGGAAACCCTGCTCTGAAAGCCTCTGAATGCTGCTGGACCTGCCACAGGCATGAACCTGAAAACTGTGCTCATCCTCCTTGGTCTGGCATTAGCCACAATATTCGCTTTGGTCTGCGTGCTGCTGACCAGAGAAAGGACGCCCAGAACCTGCCAGCACCTGGCCCCGGAGCAGGAGGACAAGGAGGATGGCCAGAGCCTGGTGTTTGCTGACCTGACACCTGAGGAGATGTCCCAAGTGGTGCGGTACCTGCAGGGACACCTCGGGGTGCCGCTGGTGGACGCCTCCCGTGCCAAACCCTCGGACAACTGCATCGCCTCTGTGGATGTGCAGGTGCCCGCCAAGGCAGAGGTGCTGCGGTTCCTGGACGGCGGCGGGGCTCGTCCCCCCCGGGAGGCTCTGGCTGTGCTGTACTTTGGCAAGCAGGCAGAGCCCAACATCACCGAGTACGTGGTGGGGCCGCTGCCGACGCCGGCGTACCACCGGGACGTGACGGTGCAGAAGTACGGGGGGAAGGTGCCGTACCACCGCAGGCCGACGCTGGCTGTGGAGTACAAGCAGATTGGAGGGTTTCTGAAGAGCCAAGTGTTCCCCTCAGCTCCAGCTTTCATGCAGCAAGTCATGGAGTATGATGGAGCCAATCTTGCGGTGGTGACAGCTGCTCCCCGTGGGTTCCAGTCCGGAGATCGGGTCACCTGGTTTGTGGTGTTTCAGAACGTGAGTGGATTCTTTGTGCACCCGGTGGGGCTGGAGGTGCTGGTGGACCACAGCAGCCTGGACATCTCGCAGTGGGCGGTGAGCAGGGTCTTCTACAACGGGCAGTACTACAGGGACATGGCTCAGCTGGAGAGTGCCTACGTGCAGGGCCGGGTCAGCGTGGAGAAGGTGAGGAAGGCACCGTGGGACGGGGACTTCTCGTCCATGAAGCCTCGGGCTCCTCCGGCCGCGCTGTTCCCGGTGCAGTTTGAGCCGCAGGGTCCCCGCTACAGCGTCAGGAAGAACCAGGTGCTGTTCCAGGGCTGGAGCTTTGCCTTTGGGATGAGCGTGAGCACAGGCCTGCGGCTGTTTGACATCCGACACAAGGGGGAGAGGGTTGCCTATGAAATCAGCGTGCAGGAGGCGCTGTCAGTGTACGGCTCCAACTGCCCGGCGGGGATGTCCACGCGCTACATGGACGGCAGCTTTGGCCTGGGGCGCTACACCTCGCCCTTGGTGCCAGGGGTCGACTGCCCGTACTTGGCCACCTATGTGGACACCCACGCTGTGTCTGACAGCCTGAGGCCCAAGAAGAGGAAGGCTTCTGTCTGCATCTTTGAGCACAACCTGGGCTCCCCTCTCCGGCGCCACTACTCCAACTTGCAGTCGCTCTACTACGGAGGGCTGGTCAACTCGGCGCTGGTCATTCGCTCCATTGCCACCGTGGGCAACTATGACTATGTGTGGGACTTCATCTTCTACCAGAACGGGGCCCTCGAGGGCAAGGTGCAGGCCACGGGGTACCCAAGCTCTTCCTTTCTCCACGGGGATGGCCTGAGATACGGCAACAGGCTTTGGGAGCACACGCTGGGTACAATACACACCCATTTTGTCAACTATAAAGTGGACTTGGACGTGGGAGGTAGGTCTGGATCTTCTTTTAATGCCTGACATTGTTCTGATAAACCCCAGAGTTTTGAGGTTTGCCTCCTTGTCCATACAGTCCCTAATAACTGTCATCACAACTCTGTGTCTTTATTCTTCTTGCCTCTCCTTTAATTGCAAAATTATTTTTCTATATATAAAACAGTCTGTCAAGGTCATTGAGTGGAAAGCATTGGGAATTTCTGGGAGTTCTGTGTTCAGCTCAGGGAAAGTATGAAAGGTAGCAGCTAAAAAATGTTTGTGTTTCCTTGAGGCCTCCCGTCTGGCACGGTGTGTGTTGCTATAGGCATGGGCGGGCAGACAGGGAGTTGGCCCTGTCTGAGCACAGACAGTGTGAGCCTGCTTTTGCAGGGCCTGGTGCTGGTCCTGGCACTCCTTCTCCCATGGGAAAAATCCTCTTAATGTCTCTCTGCCCCATGTAAAGCAGGGCAGCTGTCCTGGTGCTCTGTGGGGCTGTGCTCCTGCAGCTCTCTCCCCTTCTCTTGAGGAACACTTGAGCGTTGGATCCCAAGTTGTGAAGCCACTACAGCGACCCAGCGAGTTCCCCTGCTCCCATGTGCAGTCACAGTCTGGCAGTGGGTGTCTGCACAGGGTTATCTGAGCCCAGGAACAGCCCCTTGCTCACGGTGAAGTGCTGGCAGCCACCCTGGAAGTGCAGTCTCATCCCCAATGGCACCTTTGAGTCCCCCAGAAGGAAATGGCAGCACATCCAGTCCGGGGACAGTGGGGACACACACGGTGCCTGTTACTGAAAACCACTTCTGTAAAAGGCAGAGGAAAAATGTTGTACATCTGCACAGGACCGAAGAGGTCGCTGGTGGGCAGTGGCTACATCTGAACCAGCCCAAAGAGAAACGCAGCCCCAGGAATCCCGGCTGTCTCCTGGATTGTGGAAAGTAATCTCAGAGCTATGTTGGTCAAGCTGCAGCTAACCCCAGAGCAAGCATTTGGTGCCAATATGTGCCCTCCTGAGATGCAGGGGTTTGTGTGGCTTTGAAAAGTGCTGCACTGTTGTTAGGGTCAAAATCGGGGCTGATACTGGTTCCTTCCTGTAAGCAGGGCTTGAGAATGTACTAAAACACAGTTCCTGAGTGGAAACAAGGTCCTGTGACTTCAGTGCCCCTCTCTGTTTGCAG
>VZTB01004781.1:267387-302367 GCA_013397245.1 Thryothorus ludovicianus | reverse complement strand
GACAAGAATTGTCTGACAGCTGCTCTTGCAATAGGTAATCTTGGAGGCACTTAAATTTGATCTTATCCAGCTAAACAGTTCCTGTCTCTATTTATTTCCTGTATTTCTGAGCTTCAGGGTTGGAGGGTTTATTTGGTTTAGGTTTTTTTTTGGTTTGCGTTGGATTTGTTTTGGATGGTTGGTTGGTTCTTTGAATAGGTTCAGAACAGAAATGGGAATTAGAGAAGTAAATGTTGGTGTCTTTTATCATATTGTATTCTATCTGTCTAGTTTGTTTATTAAAATGCCAAGCAACTTGGAAAAGTTCATAAGAAAGTTGGAATTCTTCACTCCATCATTTATAGTGGAATGAGAATAATATTCAAAATTATTTTTAATGATCAAACTTTTATACCATAGTAGGCTCAAAATGTTGAAGATACATTTCATGTGTTAGGAGTTAAAAATATCAGATTTAGAGACTTCTGGCAAAGTCTTTGGTGTTGCTATTATTTCAGCATCACCTGACAGCTGTAATAAAGTTCAGTGAGTTATTGCAAATAAGTTGCTTATCATGTAGCTCTGCGCTGGAAGAATATTTACTGAAATTAGTGTCAGTGTTTGTGACAGTGAAATCATTTGGCAAATCTAGCAGGGAATTTAAAAACTAATAGAAAAATAATATATGTATCTGGCCCTCCTTTTCCCTGTGGTGTATAAAATTGAGGATCCATATCAGGAAAGCCTAAATCTCCCATCTAATCTAAAACAAATATTAATAATCAATCATATCTAAAAGTATTGATATATCTTCTGAATTTCTGATAAGCTGGCCAGAGTTACCATTTTCATATAAACTATAAACATATTATCTTTGACCACTACTTCTCTCCTATTTTCTGTGAGCAGATTATTGGCCATGAAATACAAAGGAACACTTTCTTCCATGCTTGTTAAAGATAGTCTATCCTTATTTTCTTTAGATATCAGAGTAGAGTTTGGTCTAAGAGGAGAAAAATACTGCTTGTTTTTGTTGCATCAGGGGAGATCAGTGTACACTACAAATTTTCCAAGGTTGTGTACCAAGTAAAAAAAATGAAATTGGGAGTGGGAGGAGGCAGGAGTAGGAGGGCTGAGGCATTTAAATCACACCACACAAGTGGGAGAGTGATCCATAGTCAGCAGAGCTCACTGGGATGCTGCTGCTGTCCATTGGATTATATCATGGATTAATCATTAATATATCATGGATATATCATTAATCATGGATTACCCAGGCAAGGCAAAGAAATTCCTTTCTATTTGTGTTTCTGAATATATCTATCCACTTCTCTGTCCAAGTTTTATTTCATATCAGGACAGGAATTAAAGCTCGAAATTATAACATTAAACTTGCATTTTGGAGGGGACACTATTTTTATTTTGTTATTATTTGTTTTGTACATTTCAGGTTTTTTAATGTATTACAAAATTCCCTAATTAAATAAGGTTTAATTATATTAATGTCAGGAATTCAGTATCATGTTTCTTGCTCTTCAAAATACCTTCAAAAAAGTATATAAAGGATTTAAATAAATTCTGATAAGAATGATTGCAGGGGAAGTTTGCTAAAATGTAAAGTCCATGTGTTTGCTTCTACATTTCAAACCTAAATAGTACAAGCACTTTCCTTTTAACGTTCATTCTGGATTTATTTACAATCTGCTGAGAACAGAAAAAACCCATAGTGTGAATTGCCTTATCTTAAACAGTGGACAATGGAGCCAACATGTAAAACCATAGACTAGCATGTCAGTCAGAGTGTTATTGTACTCCCTCAAAATAGTAGGTCTTACTTCAAAAAAGAATGTGATTTATGATTCAGAATCACAAAAACTCTCTAACTCAATAAAGACATCTAGGAAGAACAGATCTAAGCTTATTCAGAGCTCAGAGATTTTACCTTTTATAAAGTCAAATTATCTACTTTCAGCACTGAAACACTGCTTCATAATGACAAAAGGAACTGATCACTGGTGTACAAAAGCCTGGCTTAACCACAGATTTCACTGGAAGTGTGCAGGAGAGGTTTTTTAAATGTGGCATTAAGAATAACTTGTGTTTGTCTTGGTTTGGTGTGAGCAAGAAAATAAATTCAAGTAAAAGTAAATGATGGTTCTTATATGGCAGGTCCCATTACATTTGTGTCCAGTATTAATATTTCTGAGAAAATAAGGGAAATTAATAGTAAATGCTATTGATTCCAGAATTTATAAGAACCATGGAGTTTATCACATACAGAGTGAACAAAGTGTCTTGACAGATCTTCACAAACAACAGAAGTCAATGTGGTTGAAGCTGAAACAGCAGAAGGTAGAGCAAAAAGATTAATGACAACTGTCTAGTGTTCATGATGTTATCAGATGCTGGCATGATATTTGGGGATCTGATTCACAGAACCACAGAATCATAAGGTTGGATGAGACCTTCAGGATCAAGTCCAACCCATGCCCTAACAACTCAACTAAACCATGGCACCAAGTGCCACATCCAGTCTTTCTTTAAACATGTCCAGGGATGGTGACTGCACCCTGGGCAGAACATTCCAGTATTTTTCCTAATATCCAACCTATATTTCCCTTAAGACTCTTCCTCTGGTTCTGTCAGTTGCTGCCTGGGGAAAGAGACCAACCCCCCACCTGACTAGACACCTTTCAGGGAGTTTCATTTTAAATGCCTGTTTTGTGCTGAATGTAAGATCTGGAATAGTAAAGCAAAGGAGGAAGTTTCTGATTCCAGCATACTTGAGGGTAAAACTTTCATTGACTCGAGTTGAGCCAGGAAAACACCCAGCAGGTATTTTTGCAAATATAACACAAAACATTGGCACTACACATACTGAGACCTTGCTCAGTACATTTGAACCTCTTGTTTTCTACTGATCGTGTCACAGAATTCCTGTTCATCCTCTTTATGTCATACTTTCCAGACTAAGGAAAAAAAAAAGGAAAACATACAGAAATTTTTGTGACATACTATAGAACCAACTTCTGAATCAGAGTGAAAGTATTTTGCAGAAGATTAAGACTAAATATGTCAATGCAAAATTTTAAGCCTTGTTCTGTTAGCTTTGTGAGGGATTTACTTACTGAATCCAAGTGCTTACACAACTGTGCTAAGAGTTTTCAAACATAGCCTTCAGCATCACTTTAGTAGAAGAGGCAAAGAAATTGCCAGCTTGGCATACAGAAATTGCTAGCTTGGCATACACTGAAATCTCCAACTGTCTCAAGTAAGGGCAGGATTTCTCTTTGGAAGAGGTATTTCCATTAGTGATGAATGCTGTAATGGATTTTTTATATGAGCAAATGGACACCGGGCATATATAATTGTATTTCCTTAGTATCATTTACCTAAGTTCAAAATGTGTAATTCATTTAGTGTTTTATAAATTGTTGTTTTGAAGCAGTGCCAGAAATTAGAACAAAAATTGGAATTACCATAATATTGTTTTTAATATAGAGTGCACATATAAATGGAAGGAACCAAATCAAGACATTATTCAAACTCTTTATAAATAACAGCTTAACACTGAAATGTGCTGATATAAAAAAAAATAAGTACAGGATTAATTATAGAGAAAAATCAAGTGAACACATGCAGTAAACTAATTAGATGTGAACTTGTTCATAGAAAAAAGAATGTTTACCCTGTCCAGCGACAGATTTAAGATCAACTTATAATTAAAAAATCCTGCTAATGGTACTAAAGGACATTAAAAATTCCTGTAAAATATTTCATCAAATGATAGGATTCAAAATACAGGGAGCTACATTTACTTTCCACTCACTTTAGAACCATGTGCTTCAGCAGTTATTAGATATAAAAGCTACATAAAGCAATATTTTCTGAATGGCACTGGCCTTGCAATATTTCTGCTCTATGCTAGTTTTCCTATAACAAATTGGATTTGGTAATGAAACTCTTCCAGGTTATTTTTGAGCACTTATGCCTCTTGCACCAAATGGAAATGAACTTTTTACATGATCAAATGTCATCAGGACAACAAATTACTGTGACAAATATTCACCTGTTCTGCTTCAAGCGTTCATCCTTGGAGACCTTTGGTGTGTAATTTATGGGAAATCGAACTTTAAATGAAAAGGAAATGTAGAATTTTACCAGAGGTTGGGTGTCAAGTAGTACACATCCAGTAAGAGAGCTTGTTGCCAAGGTAATGGGGAAAACAGTAAGGCAAATGAAATGTTTCAAAGTTTTTGAAAGGCATGGCTTTTCAAGAAAGCTCTTGGCTTTCTTGTTAGAACAGTGTTTTCTTTAGCAAATTATTGAAATTTACCACAGCCCAAGAATGCTCATCCCTTCAATGCTGTGTGCAAAGCATTGACCAATGCAGTCCCAAACTCACTACTCTAAGCTGGATCTCTGAAGGATTTCAAAGCATTAAATAGAGTGAGAGTCCAAGGGTCATGGCCTTATTGCTGATCTCTTGTTTGAGGAAGAGAGCGGCAAAGGCTGTTCCAAGAAATGCAGAGAGCCAGTTGTCTGTACAGAGAGATGAGAAATGGTCCCTAAGCACAGAAAAAACAGTTGTCCCTGAGCTTCTTTTTTCAAAAAGGATTGCATTTTCTTGCTTACCCATCTGTGTACTTTATATACATATATGTTCCAGGAACAGACGTGAACCCTGTGAAATGAGATAATATTTTTTCTTCCTTGTTATATTTTANCCCGGCCCTGCCCTCCCTCCCTCCTTCCTTCTCTCCCTTCTTCCCTCTGTTTCCATTTTGGGCCAAAGCCAAGACCCACTGATTAGATGGAGGGTTTTTGTGGGTTTCAGAGACACCATTTTTTAAAAGTCCTTAGGACAGCACCACTTACAGAGAGTGTTCTGGATCCTTTACACTGTTACATGATGGTAAATTTTATAATCTACTGCTACATAGGGTGCTAATAAATGCCTCTCTAATAGGTGAATACTTTTATTCCTAAAATGTCGATTACTGTAAGTAATTCAGAAATCCTAATGAATAGTTATGTATAAGGAAGTAATTTTGAAAATGAGCTTTTGGAGTGCATGAAAACAAAAAGAAATGCAGTTTACTTAAGAGATGCTGATGAGATCAAAGAAGTCCAACAGAAAATGGAACTCTTGGACTTGACAGGAATAATTTTGTTAAGTGTGAGCAGATATGACTCTCAAAAAGAATATGCATCCAAATTAGAGGCATTTAATCTTACAATAAAACAGTGCTTGAAGCATTTGCAAACATTCATCACGTTCTTTCAGTATGGGCAAGGAATGTTTTAAGTTAGATTGTCACTATCCTTTCTGGCAGAATTTTACTTATTAATACACATGGCCACTACCTAGCTGGCTAACAGTAGCAGGTTAGAAGATGACTTAACCTGAGGATGACCCACTCATGATTTAAAAGAACACAGCTGATGAAGAGATCACAGGCTGCTTCTGAGTGTGATGTTCCTTGTGGCAATAGTTAAATTTAAAAGTTTGATTAATATAATTTCTTGGTTGATATACTATAGCTCGTATTTTTATTCTTGTGCATTTCTTCCCTGGGTTCACTTCTTCTTGGGAATTTATTTATTTATTTGTTTATTTTCTGAGCTCAGTCATATCTTTTTGCTCTCAGGCTTTCAGTAAGCCTCTTACTTCACTTGTCCTTGAAGTAAAAACTTTCTTCAGTATCTAAGAAGTCCTACAGTGTTTCTACTGTCCTGTAAAACTTCAGGTGCTGAGGAGATTGGCTTATATCATGGATAGGTTTTTTTGGTAAGAAATGTAAGGCTTCCTTTTCTTTATGATTATTTTTGAAATTTTCCCCAGAGTTTCTAAGAAAAAAATCTTCCAAACAGCTTCAGGCTTCTTAGTCTTTTTTTCAACTCTGTACACAACACATACAAAGTTTCTGTCTCGGCCTTTTTTTCCCTCTGTGGAAACAAAGCCTTCAGAAATACTACCTTTCTTTTTGCTTGCCATCTGGTTGTCTTAAACACTCTTTCATTTGAAGTGTCCAGGTAGAGCTGAGTCTAATAGAAATGTCTTTTTCTTTCATTTGCTTTCAGGTAAGAGTGGATTATCTCATGATGTCTTGCATGAAAATTTGAACAATAAAGGATGATACTGCTGACACATTGTGCACTGTGTGCTAAGGTAGATGCCTAAGGATTTGTTTTGCCCTTTCTGAGATCCTCATACACATCACATACCTTCTCCTGTCCCCAGTTCAGAAAGCATTCTAGGAAACTTCATCTAGTATGAACTCAGCAATGCTGCAGCGGTGTGATTAGACTATGAGACCTGTACTGATATAACTGATCTTTTACTTGCTGATTTTAATTCAGAAATTACATAGAAAAACACTGTACCGGGTGTTTTAGACTGAGAAATTAAGAGAGAAGCATTTGAACTGCCAACTACTGAAATAAAAATAGTTCACTCCTATGCTTGTAGTTTTACTGTAAAGAGTATGCTGTAAATTTCACAGTATTTCCATGCGGACTCCTGTGTACATAAACTCTCATTTATAATATCACCAATGAGAATCAGCACTCAGGCACAGGTAGTTATCCCATATTACCTTCCTCAAGAGAGTGTATTTTGGCAGGTGAGTATGCCTGAAAATGTCCTATGGTAAACACGTGGTCTTATCAAAAGTGATCTATTCCATAAAGTTTAAGCTGTTATTATTAGTCATGCCACTTTCTTGACTGGTGATCAGCTGCCAAAGATTGAAGTGACATTTATTCATCTGTGGGAAGTCAAGGGAGTCAGTTTGGATAAACAGGATGCTCTGATTGTCTTCCATTACTTTGAATCAGGAAAGCAATGGCTATAAGACAAAGCTCAGAAAAAAGCTCCGGGTGGTCAGACAACCATTTTCTCCAGAAAGGGCAGTGAGTGACGTGTGCACCTGCAGTAGAATCCAAGTTCACGCAGCTCCCAGCAAAAGCAGCTCCAGAGCCTGACAAATTCAGTGTCTGCCTAGGGCCATGAAAGATGTTTTCAGTACTTTATGTGGGCCTTTAGTCCAAGATGTCCTGGCTTTGTGCTCTGTGAACCCATAATGGGTAGCCTGGGGTTTAACTTCCCTCTTTGATTCCTCCTAACCGTGTCTGGTTGTGTTGCAGACTTTGCTGTCATGAATCTTTTCAGAGCATCTTCAGGCATCCAAGCTGATGACACCTAGGCAGTCACAACTCCAACTCGCTCAGAATTTCTCTGGGAGCTCCATTATTGGTAATGCTTTGTATATGTTCGGTATTCTGAAAATGGTGAAAAAAATTATGGTTTCAGTACTGAGGAAGTGGGACAAAGTTAACAGGTAAAGAGGAAGTGTTGGAAATTCTGGAATTTTCATGTAAGTATTCAACACATTTTGGATACCAAATAAATAGCTAATAATGAAATTATTTGACTATCCAGTTGAAGTAAATTTTTTAAAATAGCACAGTATTTCTAAAATACTAAACAAGTAAAGAAATTTATTCAGACATTGGAATTTTTTGAGAAAGGAAAACAACGTTCAGTGCAGTCACTTTGGAATACACAGCGAAAAAATATCAATATAAAGAGAAACAATCTTAAAGGAACATTTAATCTCTCCTTATGTATACACAAAGAAAGAACCCTGCTTTCATCTGGGGTGGGATTGGTTTCAGTTGGCTCCAGTGATGGATCAGGGTGCAATTATTTGTGACAGATATGAATTTGTTGTAGCTATTTTATATAAAAACACAGAGAAGTGACAAGAAACCTAATAGGTATTTGGACCACAACAAAAGTTTAATCTAGCTTTGAACCACATTTGGTTCTGTAGGAGTGTACTGCACACATCCCTGAATGAGATTTAGTTATTTTGTGCACAGATTATGATATCACCACAATAAGCATGACAAATGCTCCAATTTGAGCAGGAATCCTGTCTGAATGTTAAAGATCCCCTTCCACGCATTGCCTCTGGATTTCTAATTTCCTAACCCTATTCATTATGAAAAATATATGAGATATCAGCAAGTCCATATTTTAATAAGGAACAGAAAAAGCATCCGATTAAAATTCTCTGGGAGAAAGGATTTTAACCTACAAGCACTCAGACATAAGTGCATGTGCATACTCATATACCCTTTCTTCATTCCAAAAATTTTAACTGTTTTGGCTTTCTCTCAAGTAAAAACTCTTCATAGGGGTCCTGACCAATACTGAGTTTTGTCATGTGCTTATAAAAGTATTTACTGTACCACCTCTATAGACAAGCAGAACTAGTCTGAAAAATTGATTTCAGTTTAACATGGTGAAATGTAGAGATATTTTCTGCCAGCAAAGTTTTTTTTCTATGTGATATGCAGGTGAAAAATTATGGTTTTTCATCAGGTCTCAAATGTATATAACCTGGTCTTCTTCCAGCTCAAGAATGATGATCACTCATAAAGTTTTACTGAGAAATGAGGAGGTAACAAAGAAAATAGAAATATATTTTGCATGTTTATTAAGTTTATTTGTGAGGCATTACATATGACGTTAAAGGACTTGTTAAAGTTCTCAAATTTGGCATCATAAGTCATTGCTGAGATTTATGATTAGTGGTTGTAGCCTCAAAATATCCTCAATCTGAGCATGCTTGTTATTTTTTTAATATATGTACCTACCTTGCTGAGATTTTCCATTTGTAATTTGTTTTTAAACTTTCATATTTTGTGAAACGATTCCGTGGCTTGAGTCTGAGATAGAGCTCTTACTTTGATCTACCATTGCTTGTTCATTGTAATTTTGAACACCATCTTTTCCCTTATGTCTAATAATTTTTTCATATAAAATAGCTGTCTGTAACCAGAAGGTTCTACTGAAGTTGGGAAATTTTAATGAACATTTGAACTGTGATACACTGGCTGATGGCTTAGAGTGTGAGCTGCACTGTGTGGTCTTCTTTATGGTAAGACGAGTTATAAAACCTAATTTATTTTTTAGCATACTGTCATTTAAGACTACAGTATTTCTGTTAAGATTAGTCACATAAACCTGGGTATCCTGTGCAAAATTCAATCACACAAATCTCTACTTTCTTTTGGCTGAGTTCATGTGGTGCACAAAATGATATCTTTATGTATACACTCTATAACTTGTATTTTCGTTTGTAAATATACTTTGATTAGCTAGTTGGTGGAAGATTAAGATTTGGTGGACCTAAACAAAAGCAAGATGATTGTAACAGGAAAGTTAAAATGTAGGACCTATTTAATAATAACTGTGAACTTATTTATTATTATAAATAAGTTTTTTAGTGATCAGTGTTCTTCATGTAATCTGGAAGCAAATGTCTCTTCACCCAGAGGGCTACTTAAGTTCAAAATTAATTTGGTAATCTTCCAGCTGGAAATTACAATAAATTAAGGTCATTTCTCCAAGCAATGACAAAAAACACTAAGTAATAGAGCTCCTTCCTTTATGTTGAATCACATAAGTAGAATTAGAGCCTATTAAATGCATCTATTGTTGAATGTTTTGATCAGACATTTAAATATCTGCTTCAGGACTCACAATCACATTTCTCCTTGCTAAGCTGGAAACATTAAACCCCCTAGCAATCAGAGCAGGCATAAGTGTTCTGCACAAAAGGACAAAGGAGAAAACTGGCCAACAAGTAAAACTACAAAAAGGAGAGAAAAAAAATGTGGCAAATAAAAGCCAAGACCTGCATGTTGTGGGTTTTTACATTTTTTTTAAAATATATGTTGATTTCTATTTTTATACTTTGTCATTGCAGTCTGTGTTTTATTTTTTTCAAAGGGTGTGAAGGCCTAGGAAATAAGTGTAAGAAGGAATTTTCCCTCTCATTTGTGCACATCTCCCTGTAACTTTGCAGCATATACCATATCTCGGAAGGAGAGGCTGATCATTGCAAAGTACTTTGTGGGATGACACAGCTGGATTGTCTTTGTCTTCTCTGAACTCCAAAAATGATCTTATGTAAATACTTTCATCTCCTAATTTGACGGCATGGAAAAAATCCTTTTGGTACTCAGAATTTGCTTCTTGGTACTTTTCCTTGATGTCATCTTTAATCAAACATCAAAATTATTCAGTGTCACAAAACCAGATTTTTGGAAATAAATGTGCAGTCCTTAAGTATCTGTAGTCCTTGATATGTTTTGCATGTGTCAGTCATGGTAGCCTGACTATGACTTTTGAGATTTGCTCAGGTTTTCTGATAGTAGTACTGTACTAAGAAAGATGATGCAACTTGAGGTCACCATGCCCCTTCTAAAAGGCCAGACAAAAAACTTGTGGGGGAATTCTTTGCTTTCAGTTTGCTCGGTAACTTAGTTTTGTACTCCTCAGTCCCTTGATTTCCTTCCTTATTTAAGGCAACAAGAATAGAAAATATTTTCTCCTGGGTCTTGGAGAGGTCAAAAGGAAAGACAGCACTGCACTACTGGATGAGATTATATAGAATTCATTCTGGCTATTAGGTCTTGTGAGAAATAGACACAAAATCTGCAAACATATGTGAAATTCATATTTTTCATGTTTTAACTCTTTGGCCTATTCGGGTAAACTAAGATGCAATGAGATGACTCAAGAAATGCAAAGGAGGGCTACATTCAGATGGATTAGCTGGAAAAGCCTGTGCAAACTGTAGTTGATGTTGACAAGTGAACTATGGAGTCTGTGTTTTATTGAATCTTGTTCTGTTAAATAATGTATGAAAGTGACAGAAGGAAATGTATTAAATTTATACATATGGATGTTACATTCATGCATGGACATTTTGGACATAAAAAGCTACTTAATCATCTTTCTCAGATAATAATATTTGATGTTCTCAGAAGTACTTTAAATATAAGCAGATAGAATTAATAAAGCAATGAAATTGAATTTTAGCAGGAATTTTAGTTAAGTTCATGAATATTCATCCAGGTAACTTCTGCCTCTGGACTACACATCCATGATTTTCAATGCCTGTATAGCATGACCGTAGTCCTGAGTAGTCAATTAAAACCTTAATATTCATAACAATAGATGAATAAACCAAGACCTCCTATGTGGATACAAGTCTATATTATTGTGAGAGACATTCAATTTCATGTAGAAAAAATTGGAAGTTTCTGAACAGTAATTATGCTTTTGCAATGTGTTATAATTGGACAAATAAGATTGAAAATGCTTTCCCTTTTATATTCTGTAGAACAGTCGTGAGTGAGATATGCTAAAAATACATGAAATCAATTTCTCTTGCTTATTTCACATGGCATTTTATGTTCCATTGCATATTTATAATTAGACTTTGTGAGTACGGTGCAAAGAGTGAAAAAAATGTTAAATTTTTAAAAACACATCATAATAGTGATGTTTAAAAACCTAAAAAAAATATTTATATTCCTACTACATCATTATCAGCAAATGAAATGTGAAAATGGAGGAAAAAATACAAAATCCATTCATTGTACAAAGATTATAAAGGACTCTACATTTACTTAATCCTTGCTTAAGGGTTTGCAAATTTGCTCTGTATTTTATCTCACTGGTGAGGTTTTTCTTCTTTGGAAGAAGAAATGTTTGCCATTGGCTTCAGCAGAAACCAGAATTTTTTCCCATGAAGTGCAGAGTATTGTAGATATTTCACTAATTTTCTCAAAAGGCTACTTATTATAAGGTCTTAGAGAACTTTCTCCAGATCTGTACTCAAATAAATTTCACCCCATCATTATTGAACATCATAATGATGTTCTGGATTCCAGGAACTAAATTCTGCTTTAAAAAGGATTTGAGTGAATGAATTCAGGTAATAGGAATTTAAAAATGCTGTGTCTGTGTTTTGGAATTGATTTCAAACACAGATAGAGTCACTTCTCTTTTCAGATTCAGCCCAAGTCCCCTTATCTGGCTGAGTGGTCCCACCTATCTGGAAATTTCCACGGGGATTCACATGACTCTGTCTTGTCTCTCATATGGTTTTTATGTCAGTACTGCTAGTGTGAATCTCAGTACTCACCAGGTGGCACCTGAGTAGAAATGTTAAGAAACACTAACATACACGTCAAAAGAGGTATGTAAATTAGTAATTCTTTTTAACTGAAGATTGTGTCATCCTGAAGCATATTGTTTTACAATTGAAAAGGTTATATTTTGTGTTTCTGCATACATAGCATGCAACAGTCTCTTCAAACAGGCTAATTGGAAAGCTTAGCTAAATATAATTAGATTGTAGGTTTCTTGATAATGTACTATGCTTTGCTGTGAGGCTAGTTCTTTTCTTATCCAGAGATAGAGAATAATGTAGGCTTGAACTTGAGGGGAAGTCTTATAGTGTGGTCAGTAGTCAAGTTCACTTTATCTCACTTTAATTTAAGTGAGGGTTGGAAGGGCTTCTGTATTGATTGTATGAAAGGCTAAAATTTAAACAAATTATTAAAAGGAGCATTTGCTTATTAAATAGTGGTGGTCTGAAACCCAGCATCACCTGCCTGAATGGTTGGTTTAGTTTCAAAGTTGCAGATCATGGAGATGATTTTAAAAATCTGGCAATAAAGGAAAGGTTAGAATACTTGTTGCACTTTCTCCCTCCTTTAAGTACTTCATTATTAAAGTGCTCCTGACAGAAGCAGCTTTTTCATTAGGTTTCTATGAATATGCCTCCTTTAGTACAGACATTTTCAGTCTTGAAAGGCAGAGAAAAAAATAAAAGGAGAATTAGAAGATTTCAGAAAGATCTTAATACCCTTTCTGCATATCATAAAGCATAAAACTGATACTTCACTTTTACCATCTGTTAGTGTTTCTATTGCAACAGCATCCCTCTAGAGTGTCTGATCAGTGGTTCCTCTGTGTTAGACATTGTACTCCACTGTACAATTCAATCCTTCCTCCAACCGCTTATGATCTAAGGGCCTACTCTTGCAATGGATCCCAGCAACCAAATGGAGCACAGAAAAGCCCAAAGAAAATCCCATCATATCTGAACTCAGGGACTTTTGATTGCAGAACTGTAAAAGCAATAAGCAGTGCTAGCAGCAATAGGGGAGAAAAATTTCTAGCTCCTTTTGTTAGTTCATAACAGGGACCCCATTCAGCAGTACCCAGTGTGCCAACAAGCAGACTAGGTCAGAGGACTTTATGCAATTTCATTATAAGACCTGCTATTGAGAAATTTATAAGACTGCTATAAAACTTCACTCGAGGCTGATCAGTGCCAAAGAACATTCCTTTTCCACTCAAAAATAACATGTGGCTGCTGTTGATAAATGATAGGGTTGCAAAAGTGGAGACAGAGAAATTTGCAAAGGCATAAATTGGGGTTGGGCACCCATTCTCTTTTCTTGGAGCAGCAGCCAATAAATACAAAACAAAGAAAAGCAAAAAACTTTTACACAATTCCCGTGTAACAAAGCATAAATTTTGATTAATAGGAGGAAGTAATAATGGAAATTTTCCTCCATAATTTCCCCCCCCTCCCCAAAAGGAAGTTCTGATTTCAGCTCCATCTTTTAAAACTGCAATTAGATTTTGGATCATGCTCTTTTGGTGATTGAAACTTTAAAGGACAAGTTTGCTAGAGTTTCAAAATTATCTTCTATAACTTCTCCTTCATATAATTTTATACCTGCCCATATTGTCATTTTAACAACTTCCTGCTGTGATGAATTGTAATGACTATATGCACATGATCACCTGTCAGCTATAAAATATTGCAATATACATTTTGAAATTGGACAAATTAATCTTTATGTGATAGACTTTTTCACTGTCTTATTTCTTATATACCTCTGTAATATTTCTTCTTCTAAATTTGACTGCCCTTTAATTAATAAAATTAAATAAGAAGGGTTAGACAAAGGAAATTAAATTCAAGTTGCCAAAGGACAAAAAAGTCTCAGCAATATACACAAAAAAGCATGGCAAATAAGAGTTCTTCTTACACCTCTGTTCTTCAAGGATGTCCAGATAACACAGGTTATAAAATCTGTTAATTTCTTTCTGTTTTAGGACTAATAGTGAATATGCACGGTATTTTCAAGTACGTATTGTCTGGATATGTTTTCTCCCTTCCCTCTGATTTTTAGAAAGATGTGGTTGGTCCTCACTGACCTGGATATAACAGTCTCCCTATAAACTCTCTGCCTCCTCTCCAAAAACAAATTAGCAATGTGCTTTTGCATAACGTTCTTAACCCAGACACATGAAAAAAAATGGTAGCTCCAGACGTGAACAAAGGGAAAAGCTGATGTTTAGGAAAGGGTGTTTCTGACTATTAGTCTAAAATGAACAACTGGATAATACCTGTGTTAACAACTCTGCTGCTTTTAACTTCCTTTCTTTTCTCTGGTGTTTCAACCAGACAGAAGACTAAGAGAATGCTGCCTGTGGAAGGCAATTTAGTAAAAAGGATTGAATGCAGAATGAATATCACTAATAACAATCCAAGCTCTTGGAATACAACTAGAGGATGGAATGCTTTGGCAAAGGCTTTGCAGTCTCCAAAATCCTTAGGTTTTATTGAAACAGACTGACTTACAGGGTACAGAGTATCGACCTTCTCCCTCTAAAATTCTCTCACATTGAAAGAGAAAATTCCATGGAGTTGTCTCTGAAGAAGATATAAATTATGTCCAGATAAGTAAAATTTCTTCAAACATTTTTCTAACTGGAGTTAAACTTCTATCCAGGTCAAACTGGGAATTAAAAACAGCCCTGTACCCCCTATCACAAAAGACAGAGTTTAGTACAGAATTCCTAATTAATTATTAAAAGGAACAAAGGACCTGTTAGAAATGAGGTTATCTTATCTCACTTAGAATTGTGTTATCTCATTTTAGTCAGATATATATTGCTATACATAAGGAATAGAGGAGAAATAACACCTTTGGATTTTCCTATAGTTGTCTTTCATTTCATACATACAGCTCTATGTATTAAAAAGTATTATGTGTGCTATGTGTAGAGGTGTTTTGTTGTGATGTGGAAAATCTGTTTTTCATAGTAGTAAATGGTGGCAGGAATTTTTTCTCTTATGTATGATATGGCACTGGAATATTTGGAGTATGATTTTGCAGGAGAATAACAGTTTTAAATATATTACATGTTTAAAATCCCAACTGAACATAATATAACTTTACTAGCTCATTTCTCCTGAGGCGTCAACACCATTTATCACTACTGCTTCCATCTGGCATGTCTGAACTATCATGACCAGCATTTTATGGGGAAATCAAAGCATTCAGTATGGTCTCTCTTCTCTGATGCTCTTAGGTCAGATACCATACTGCTGCAGGGAGCAAAGATGCATTTTTATCACACGCTTGAGAGACATCCATTTGACATACTTTATATTTTCCTAAGCAAAGACCAGCCAAGCTTTTCCTTATTGACACTGACCTGCCATGGGGTCATTTGCTATAATAACAATATAAAATTATTCTCAAGGTTTTTTAATACTGCAGTGTTAAAGATTTGGCACATGCAGGCAAATATTTGAGGACTGAAACCCTAACTCTACTGAATTTTTTGCAAATCTTAGAAAGATAATGGAATCTTATGCCCAACTATTTTTCTTGCTAAGAAAATACTGCCTGTGGTGTTCTTAGCTGAATTCTTTCTGAAGAGTTGTTAGCTGTTCTTATTTTCTCATGGAGGGTTGATGGCTTGTGGGCTGGTAACTTAATTAAGTGCTTCTTGTAGTTTGGGTTTCAAAGTTGAATTCCATTGAGTAAAAATATATGGCTGTTCTTTTTTACCCCACAAATTCATGAGTCTCTGTCGATTTCTAAGCCTCAGTGAATCATCATGTGAGAAGTACTGTTAGCACAAATATGTTTTATCATCAGCTCCTTCACAGCTATTTGTGATCATTTTAAGATAGAGAAGGAATTATGGAATAAAATATTAGTCTGTAACTCTTCATAGATCACATCACAATCCTTTAGTATTCCCCCTAATAACATATACCTACTTCCATAATTTCAAACTCTGTTTTTCAGTGCAACATTAAAATAATGACTTTCTTTTTATTAACATTATATAGGCCATGAAAAAATACAGGTAAATTTAGCATAATAGGGTGTGGTGTAGCTTGCTGGCAGATTTTGGATAAATTTTGTTCTGGGCCTTTTATTGCCCCATGCTTTCTGTTGGTTTGAAATCATTACATTAAGGCAAAATATTTTCAAAAATTTGTCATTTATATGGTCACACTCATCTCCCAAATTTCTCTTTCACTCTTTTTTAGTATCGCAACTGAACCAAGTCCTGTCATAATCTGCTGTAAAATGGCTAATCAGGTATGTCTTGCACAGCATTGTGCCTGTATTTCTTTTACATATGTAAGCACTGAATATGCCAACTAAAAGCAGCTAATCTTTACATAGATCCAGTCCATGTTATGTTAGTGCATAGCTATTACCAAGTTGGGGCCTGAACTCAAGCACCAATTCCATAGTTGCACTCTAATCTACCAGAATATCCATATATATTTATATACATGGAAGACTGGTGATTTTTCTTAATTCCTTGTCTCTATTGTGAAACATGACTTAAGCATTCTATTTGAGGGGTTTGAGCAGAGAAAGAACCTCTCTCAACCCAGGTAAACACTCGTGAGCAACAGGAAAACCATCCCAAACCTACAATCTCTCTGATGCCAGTGGCCTTTGAGCTGCATTCCACTCCTCTGGGTGGTGGCACATGAGGAACTCCACTCCTGCCTTATGATGTTCTTCTTGGAAGAAAGGAATCCCAGAGTGGGACTCCACTGTGAGTGGGAACATCCTGGGGGCCAGGAGCCTGAAATAAACCACTACACCCCTGTAGTGTGCAGTAATCCCACCTGTCTAGTGCAGATAGTTTTGATGGTGTCCAACTTGGACATTTCTCTCTATATTTTACTTCCGTGTAGTTCAGGTGTTGTATCATTAAGGTCAAAATTCTTCTGCTTGGAAAGGCTGGTCACTTAGATCAGAAATCTGCTTAGGAAAACTTCATTTTGAAAGATAAAGATTAGAGATGGCTTTGAAAAATCTCATGAGTTGATCAAGTGCTTAGTGTTGTGTTCAACAGCACACAGATGCCATGCCAACCTTGAGGAGAAAATGGCAATCACGAAGAACTAAAATCTGTTGAGAACTCTAAATTCAGCTGTGTTCATTCATCTAGTTCTTTAATACAGGCATTTAGCTTATTTTTAGATAATAGATAATTCCAGAAGAGAGACATAACTGAAAGACTCTTACTGTTATTATGACTTCTGTTAATAGAGTGAAAATTGCTTCTTATATATTAGCATTATAATACCAAATACAAATATATTTACATTATCACAACTATTCTGCACATTTTTTTAAAACATCCATATCTGTTAATACTGAAAGAGCTGAATAACTTACTGCCTAGCCATTAATACTTCCAAATAGCTTTTCACATTCTCTGGAAACATTCGTTTCAGTATCTGTCGAAGGAATTAAAATTAGCACAGCTTTGGAGAATTAAACCTTACTGACTAGGATAGCAAAAGGTCCTGAAGGAAAGATTCTCCACAGATTTGCAAAATACTGTTGGAAACTTCTAGAAAATAACTAATCACCAGGGGTTTTCTCTAACTTCACATAGGCTTTTATACTCTTTCCAAGGGATAAACATGTTTTATACACTCTCTAAAGGGAAGCAGGAATGGCTTGTTTTATCTGTATTTGTTTTCTTAAAATCTCAGGCTTGGAGTCCTTTGAGCAGTCAAAACAAAAATGAAAATTCTAAAAATCAGAAATCAGAGTTCCTTAATTTCAAACATTCCATACAAAAACAGGTGTCTGTGCAACAGCCAGTGACATGACTGTCAGAGACCCTGAAAGGCTTTAGGCATTCAATCAAAAGTAGATAATTTAAAAAATCTTGGAATTCACTGCAAATATTTTCTATTTGACAAGAAAAAATTAGTGCAATATTGTATATGAAACAGTAATTAATAGAATGATTATTATTAATATACTGATTTTTTTCCCAATGGTTTTATGTGACTTATTAGTAATCATTTTGCTGAGAATGATTGTTTTGAGCTACCGTCTCCCTGAAGGCTTTCAAAGTTTTATTTGAGATGTCTTTATAACCTTCCAAGCATACTTATTGAATTTTCATTTTGTTTTGTTTGTTTGGGGTTTTTTAGATACAAATAAGTAATACGATGAGAAAAATGATAGAAATTACCACAGAAGAGCATGCATATTTAAGTGAAAAGTGCTTTTGTGTTAACATTTTTTGTTTAATCTTTCATATAGCACTTGCCAAATATGCAAGATATTATACACTGACCTATGCCCATTCCTGTAAATACCTTGTCCTCAGGCAGAGCTGAAATGTCAGTGTATGATTGGTGCATTATTACAGCTTTTGACTGGATGGAAATGGAATGTGTCTATAAACCTACCTGTTGAGAAGTCAATAGAGATTACACCAGCAGTTCACTTGGGGTTTTTCTATCCTTAGTTTGGCAATTACATGTCACATTAAAGACATTTATTAATTCAAATTTCAAATACTTATCAAATTATGTGCTTTTACACAGGAGCATCAACAAGAGCTTGGTTTTTACTATTTTACAATATCTAACCAATGCTGTTATTTTGCACAAAATGTGCA
Source organism: Thryothorus ludovicianus (assembly GCA_013397245.1). Classification (NCBI taxonomy): domain Eukaryota; kingdom Metazoa; phylum Chordata; class Aves; order Passeriformes; family Certhiidae; genus Thryothorus; species Thryothorus ludovicianus. The sequence continues at coordinate 283,748 of VZTB01004781.1, read as the reverse complement.
CAAACAAGAGGAGACAAGCTAAGCAAACTTCTCAAAATCTGGGACATGGCATTCAATTTCCATGTGTGCACTGTCCTTTGTATAAGCCAGAATGAAATCCATTATGCCATCTCTGTTCAATGAGGCTAGAGAAAGCAGAAACATTAGCACCACTGCCTGTCATAAGCAAACCGTCTTCTGAGTGTTGAGGTTGAAGCACAGAAGGAGAAATTTTTTGTACGATCACTAATTTTGCCTACAAGACACACTTGAGATGTGGGCCAAAAGTGTTTTTTTGTCCACAGCTTAAATCATCAGCAGCATGCTCATGGCTCAGGGTTTCCTAGGTTTTCATCATGTATTAGAGCAGTATATGGTGGAGAGGAATCACCTCTGAATTCAGTGAGAGCAGGATTGTGCCAATCACTTCACTTCAAATGCAGTTTTTTTAAATACAGGCAGTATCAGTTAAGAGAAACTACAGTTTGTAATGTTCTGTTTTAAAACATCCTGCAGCAAATAACGCACAGTGTTATCAAAGTGTCAGTAACAAAATGTCACTGCGTACCTGCATTTCAAGATCTTTTTATTTGGCTTCTGATTGTTGTCAATGAAGCTAATGGCTTATAATTAAAATGTATTTAGAAAAACAAATTAAAACCCAGGATTGTTTGTAGAAGCAAGGTTATTCCTAATTAATGCATTGGGACAGTTCCCACAGCAAGGTGTCATAACTCTCTCCATTACCATGAACATACTTTGCTATTCATTTATTGGAAGAACATTTGGCTAATAAAGGGTAATTATTTAGAGAGTTTGAACCTAGGTTGTTTTTCAGAGGTTTTCCCTACAAAATGAGAATATTACTTTCCTGCTTTCATTCTTTGCTTACGTTATGTAAAATACAAGTAAAACATATATACAGTGAGATTATATGGTTCTATCTTTTCTGATTAAACACCTGTCTTACAAATTATCTTGCTTCAAGATATGTGAAATACTTTTCTTGCAAAAGGAAGTCAATATCTTCAAAAACCATTGCAAAAGAATTTTCCAAAAGAATCTGAGTCTCTGTGTAAGTAATGATAGTATCAGCAAACCACTGTGAAATTTAGAATGCATCAGGCACAGCATTGCCACCTGGTCGAGGGGTGTGATTGTCCTGCTGTGCTCTGTGCTGGTGCAGTGTCACCTCAAGTTCTGTGTGCCACAACATAAGACATAAAGCTGTTAGAGAGAGTTCAGAGGGGACAGCGAGGATGGTGAAGGGTCTAGAGGTGAAATTGTATAAGCAGCAGCTGAGGTCACTTGGTCTGTTCAGCCTGGAGAAGAGAAGACTGAGGGGAGACCCCACTGCAGTTACAACTTTTCCCTGAGGGGAAGAGGAGGGGCAGGCACTGATCTCTCTGTAGTGACAGTGACAGGACCCAAGGAAACAGAGTGACGCTGAGTCAGGGGAGGTTCAGTTTGAGTATCAGGAAGAAGTTCTTCACCCAGAGGGTGTTTGGACACTGGAACAGGCTCACCAGGAAAGTGTTCACAGCACCAAGCCTGACAGAGTTCAAGTATTTGGCAAATGCTTTCAGGAACATGGTGTGATCCTTAGGGTGCTCCTGTGCATGACCAGGAATTAGACTCAATGATCCTCGAGAGTCCCTTCCACCTCAGCATATTCTGTGATTCTATGATTGATGATGACAATGCTGCCTTAGTAAAAAGTGAGAAAATGGTTCAATGCTATTTATGTTGTCTCTGTAAGAAAATGAAATCTGATTTTGAGAGCTAATTCTTAAACAACACTAATTCTGAACAACACAGATCAGTATTCTGTAGTTTCATTCACCTGGTTTCTGTTCTTGCAAACTTCTCCATTTCAGATGACGTTTCCCATATTTTCTGCAGTTAATGTGTCTTCTGAGGTTGGACATATATTCAACCATTCCCATCTACTTCATAAAGCCTATGATTAAGGCTATATCTCATTTCTAAAACTCATCTATTCTTTGAAAGAATGTTGAGACTCTACTAATCAGTAAGTGTAGCAAAAAAATTTGTCACATTACTGTTACACAGAGAAAAGATAGACTGATATTGTCATATCAGTTAGGACAACTTGGACCAATTTAATTTCACCTTTTATAAAATCTTTTATAAAATGTTATTCTTTGATTGCTTCCACTTATTTCTGCTCTCATGTGACTTTTTTTTCTGTCATTCTCAATGTTTCTTTTTTGCTGCTTCTTCTCACCTCCTTTCAGCTTTCTACTGTTGTGTTTTTGTGGGATTTCTGTTGAAATATTTGGTGTTCATAATCTTTTGGATTAACAACTGCTACACTGTATCTTGCTATATGAATACTTGCCATGGAGATAGATTAGCACATATTTGCAATATTAATAGATCATGATGCAATTATAATGCTTGGACTTTTTGGCATCATTTATGTAAGACAATTCATTATCTAATATACTTAACAAACTGTTATTTAATTGACACTTCTCAGAAGCTCTACTTCTGAATCTGTATGTTATCCATATCTTCAATAATGAAGACAAACAAGATCATGTAGTTAGATAGTTAAACCTAAAAACTGTGAAGTAAAACAGTACCTTGTTGTTTCTTTAATTAAGTAGGCATCCAGATAGTAACAGAGTTGTGGAAAGCCATGGATTTAATTATTTCTGGAGATGCTAAACAGTCTTGAAGATGAGCCATAGATTTTTGTCCTGGAAAAAGTATGATCATGAAGATTAGAAATAAACTAGACATAAACCTGGAAAAGTTGACATAAATTTTGAACAGCTAAGTAAAAGTAATAATCTCAAAGGCCAGCATGGAAGGATAATTATTCATGTTGCTCATTTCATCATTTAATATGTTTATGTAGGGAAGTTAAGCTGCAAATAGATTTACATCTTTTAAATCAGGACCACAGATCTACACCTTATCTATCCAGTAGCAGAAATAGCATTCGTTTTGTTTTGTACAGGTCTAGATCCATGACCATGCTTAGAATTGTGGAATACAAAAGTGAGCATTTAATAGCTTTAGCTTCAAAGATTTAAAATATGAAAAAGAGCTCCATATAAATCCATACTATGTTTTACAGAGGCACTGGAACTGCTTCACAGAATGAAGAAAATAAACCGTGAGTCCTGAACATGATATGGAGACAGCAATGTGAAAATACTAAGAAAGTAACTTGAGTGAAAGAAGATAATAGGGAAAATAGTTAATTAGAGATCAAATTAAAGAAATAAGAAAAAACCCATAAACTACAGCATATCTTCAGTATGCACAAGTCAAGAGCATTATACTTAAAAGAAACCAAATGGGTTTTGATACACTCATGCACTCCATATTTTTAACTCTCATCAAAGAGACCAAGAATAAATATATACTTCAAAAGTTTAAGAAGTATGGCACTACACATATAAATACAATTTTTTATATTTCAAAAATTTTAGTTCTGGTTGTATAAATAAAGCTCAGAATGAAGAACATTGTTTGACAGGCATGAGATTATGTGGTTTGCAGACAAGTATGGTTGTTCTTCCATCACAACATAACAGTGGAAAAAATACTCAAAGTAACGAAAGAATGATTGGACAAAGTTGTATCTTCAGAGTGAGTTTAATTTGACATTGCTAATTTATAGGGCAACAGCAATCAAATATATGTTTCAAAACTTATAAAAATTTCTATGGCAAACTGGAAATTTCGATACCTGGAATAGATGCTGCTATTAGAGAAACTGAGAAATTATAGACATGTTAAGGATGGAGAAGAAAAAATTCTCTGAATTCACTTTTTCTTAGTGACAAGCCTATCAATAATGGATTTTTTTTTTTTTTGTAGGGGTATGACACAAAGTTTTCGCTTTGAAATTGAGAAGTAATTCCTATAACAAGAAAAACAACAACATGTTGAAATGCAAGTCATTTAGTTAGAAGACTGGGAAGAAGAGAGTGGATGATTTACCAAAAAGGTAAATTGTTGCTTTATAGTAGAGAATTTTAATATGCAGCTTTTATTTCCACTCCCTATTTCAGAAAAGGTCCGTTTTTCTGAACATGCCTCGAAAGACAGCTGAGCCCCTCACCCTCACTGCCTGAAAGCGATTTTGCATCTCTTGACAGCAGTAAGTATGAGTGACAGACAGCACTATGCATTTCAGAGGTTAAATGGCATTAATAAATTCACTCAGTGGGTAGATTACAAATATTTTGAACTACACAATGCAGTTCTGTAAATTGTTGTTTTCTTTGCCTGGAAAAAGTGCCATGAAATTAAAACTCACATGCTCCACAAAATCCCTAAATGCCGTAATTCCATTTAAATCTCATATTTTATGCTGGTTAGATTTTTTCCTGGTACCTTGGTTTGTATAGACAATGTGAGCTTGAAATCACAGAAACTCCTGGATAGTTTGGAGGGTATGAGTCCAAGTTAGCAGTTAACAAGTTCATTTCTTACAAGTATGTTGGATCCAAACTGATTTTCTACCCAGAGACAAATATAATATATGAGATACAAGACCATACCAAACCTTAATAAAAGCAAAAACCTTGTAAGATAGATGTATTTGACAGCAGCTAAGCATTCATCTCTCTGGGGGTGAGTAATCAAACTTTTTTTATGGTTATTCCTTCCTACATTCCTGCCCACTGTAAGATGTAGAGAATGAGGATTAAAAGTAGAACTTTCTTCTGTGTAAACCCCAGTGAGGTCTGCTCTGCAGTTCAGGAGGGGGCCAGACTCTCTCAGGCTTGTAGAGAGAGTCTCTGAGGCAAACACCTAAGTATAACTTCTACTCCTTGCATTCTCAAGAAGACTGAAAAATCAGCTAATTCATGCAGTCTACTAGATTTAGGTTTTGACAGAGTGCATTACATACAGCTGTGGTGTGTCATCAAAGCCAGCCCCTGCTCTCTGTGCTGCATAAACCAGTCTCTGCTATAACTTCACTCAATTCCCTGTCATCCTTCTCCTCCTTTCTACCTGATACAGAAAAGTGTGATGTGTTAATTACCTAATTAACACATCTTCTTTCTAATTAACCTGGCCTTCTCTTTACCCTGACTATCCACACCATAAAGAATGTTGTCAGGTGGATCAATTTACAGCAATCTTAGCTGTTTACAAGCATATAGGCAGCTTAAAACAAGTAGTATATTAAAGGGTTTCAATAGGGAAAAAAGTCTCCTGAGTATCCTGGGGAAAAGGGTGATTCGGAGCAAGCAGTTTTCAAGATTAGACTATTTGGTTTATTCTATGTGATTTAGCTAGATATTATTATGGAGGGATTTTATTTTTAATTTGTATGGATGTGAATATACCAAACTTTTAAATAACCAGGGCTAAATAAAAAAAAGAGAGTTATGAATTGTTACAAGATACTGCTGGTACCTTGATTTTAAGTCATTGATCTCCTGAGTGGAAACCAAAACCTGTGAGGAACTTTTCAGTATAGAGACGTATATTATATCCATACCCTCCGGAGAGCACACCTACCAGAGTAGGCCCAAAATTTTAATTTTCTCTACTTTGGAACTCCGATGTGGAGCATTATGTTGACAGTTCTCCTTTAAAAAGAAACATTATGGACAAGGAAAGGGGGAGGGAACCAAACAACCCAGTAATTGCAATTCTGTGATATCAATTGTAGCTGATTACTCTGAGGAGTCTAGTGTGTAGTATTTTTCATATCTTACCCAGTTAATGTTTCATGAAAATATATAAATAGGCTTGGCACCGAGAGCTTCCCTTTACAGGTAAGTTCTTTTCTTTTTCTACCATAGTGGTACATATAAATTCTTTTTTTGTTGTATTTTTAGATGCTCTAACAATTGAGTTGCTACATGAAGGTTTTTGATAATATTTTTCCATTCAATATTTAGAAGAATTAAGAGACCTCTAATATGACTTTATGGGCAGCTTTATTCTGAAGGCATTCTATGAACATTTTCAAGTGGTAAGAATCACAGGGGCAGGGAAAAAAGAAACAATTTTTTATATAGTATTATGTTTAGGAAGGACGTAGTATTGTCTGTCTGCTCAGCAGTGTCAGGACTGAGGTTTTTGTGGAAATACATTGAAAAAAAGCTTTCAGCTCCTGAGAACCTAATGAGATAAAGTGGAGGCAGCAATGATGATTTGAAGTGTTCTAAGTGTGCTGATGTAGATAAACAGGGACTTCTAGTACTATACATTCTGACTTAAGTCTCCATCTTCTGTTGAACTTGTGCTTCAGATGCTAAAGTCTTATTTTAAATCAGACTACTCAAGCTTTGGTAGGGTTGGTATTAATCTAAAAGAGTAATAATGCTGTATTGTTTTTGTGCAGTGAAGAACAGACTGAGAGTTGGGTTTAAAAATGCTTTCAGAAAGCTTTTTCAGCTTATTTCTAGAATTTGGCCAGTGTTCAAATGCAATGTGGTAATTAACTCATCCTCAAATTAGGTAATTCTTCAAATCTTTTCTAAAGATAAAATTCTTTCTATTGGAAATGAAATTTCAGGAGCACCCTCTTGAGTGCCGGGCACACTGGTGACGCATGGCATGAAGGATGCCATCCATATGCTGCCATGTGACTCACAGGGAAAAAGGTTCTCACTGCCGGGGAATGCTGTCAGCTTATCCTGCTTTTTTTAATTTGAGTTTAGCTGCCCTTCTGCAAGCATGATCAACTTAAAATTGGTGCCCAAGTCACCTTTAACAGATTTGTGTACTCAGCTGAAAGAAAGCAAAACCCCAAGACATTTTTCACTTCATTTAGTACCAGTAATCTGTCTCAACCAGAGTACAAGACTGAGCTGTAGATGTGAGGTGTGGTCTTGTCTATGTGTCTGCAGAGGTAGTTAGAATGAAATAACAGTCTCTCAGAAATCAGTTTGCATTATTCCAAACTTTACCAGATCCAGAACAAATACAAAGTGTCTTTTTGAGACGTGTCATCAGGAGCAGATGTTAATGAGCCTGGACAATCAGCGTGCTGCAGGACCAGACAGCCAGTCTCTTGTAACTGCAGGGGATGGGCTTGTTCAAACATGCACAAATAATGTTCTCTCTGTGGCCTTTGAAAGTGCATCTTTGTGATTCTGAAAACGCTTACCAGCTCTGGGCACCATGGCAGTGGGAGCTGTTGTCTCTAGGAGATGCTGGGGGTGTGCACCAGCTTTTGATATCGACTCCTTTCTTCATTAGGAAGGATCTGTACCTCTGAATCCTAGCTAAGGGCTGGCTGCCTCCAGACAGGAAGAAATTGGCTTCCCAGTGTTCGTCTAGGGATGCTCCCTGCCTTACAGCTCTTCTTGTGTGTTCTTCAATCCTCTTTAAAGCAGCATTAGGAAATTTCATTCTACTGGCACAAACACATATTCATGTTCGCCAGTAGGGGCCCTTCGCTTGTACTACCTGATGCCTTTACAGGGGGCACCCAACCTCACAGCACTCGAGAATGAGGTCGTCTGCAAGTCTTATAGTTATTTTTTTTTAGCAAGAACATTACTGTTCCAAAACAAAGGGAAAATATAACAAGGATAGATAGCTGTGTATGTCTAAGTTAAAAAACCCTGACCAATAAAGAGTGAAATAAACTGCATGTTATATCCTGGACAACAGCCAACTAAATCACCCCTGATTATTCCTGACATCAGCCTCTGGGATTCCCTCTTTTCTCCTGAACTCTGTGCTCTATGAAGAATTTACAAAATAAAAAAAATTGCCAACTGCTATTCAAATTATAAGTGGTGCATGCTAATTATATTTTATATGGTGATTAATTAAAAATAACCATGAAAATTTAGAAGTCACTCAATTCACTAAGTCTTCAGACACTGCCTAGATGCCCTAGGCATTTGGTGGTTAGGCAATTTATTCAAGCTTTCAAAATATTCTCAAAATGTCTGAGATAATGAAGGTCCTTGAAAAAGTTCCAACTAGCTTGGAATATATAAACAGAGGTTTCAGAACAGTAAAATAGCACTGCATATATTTGCACTTTTGAGACAAAGTATTCTGTGTATACATAAAAATAGACCAGGAAAGAAATAATAGAGATTCTAAATAATCTGAATATTTAGCTTCACAGCACATAGCAGACTAGTTCATAGATTATTTCAGGGGCTGAAGAAAATTAACTATAATCTTACTTATATCTAACTTCTTTACATAGAAAGCCTTTGATTCTCATGTAGATGGGGTCTTTGCCTTATTTACATATATATATAATTTTATTAGGAGAGCTATATCATAACTGTGATTTGATTCAAATGTACTGAACATTAATCAGTGGAGTATGCAATTTGCAGAACATATTATATTGTCCTATCATATGGGAGAATAAAATATGCAATATGAAGAACATATTCAGAAAGTAACAAATAACAGAATTAAAAATAAGGTATAATTTACTATTTTTGTTAATAGAAAATATTAGTATCTGAATTTCTATTTTATGGTCTGATTCCATATGATTATTCTTTGGTAGCATTTTTATTGAGTTTGGTCAATAAATAACAAAAACAAGCAAGAAAAGGAATGTATCCAAGAAAACCTCTGCATTTAATTTCATGTTTTTGCTTATGTAGAAAGTGGTACTCCAAGGAATATTGCCACAATTTTCCCTAGACAAAATGTTTGATATTTTTGTATCATGCAAAGGAATTTATGCTGTTCCACAGCATCATCCTCCCAAAACTTACCTTTCTGATTTTAAATCTCCCCAAAGATGTTGAAATATTTTCCACAGGGGTGAATGGGCCTTGGTTTATGACAAATGGTCTCAAAAGCTGCACTGGAGCAGCCTCACTCCAGTGAAGGAATAATCAACACAGCCATCTTGAAGAAGAGAATTACCTAAGGGCTTTAGCCATGTACTTCTGGACCAGTTGAAAACTGTTTGATCTCTGAAACTTTTTTGTTAAATTCTATGTATACAGCAAATTCATTCTCAAGAAAATTCTGGTATTAACCATAGAAAAGTTAGATCTATAACTGCTGCTTTTGCTGATCTATAACTGAGTGCACTTATTTTTCCATGCATAAGGGATGTACCTACTGCTCTCCAAATATTCCACTTTTCAAAAATTAATTCAGCAATAACAGGCACTTATTTTCTGAGACTGTTCTGTTTACAGAAAGCTATAAATGGTCTTTAAGCCCTCTGTCTCTGCAGACACCCCTAACTGCACACACTTTACAAGCAGAAAAGTACAATTAATTATTTTTAGTATTAATTATGAAGTATTTTTGCAGGTTTTATAAATAGCAACATTTCTTGCCATATACCATGAAAAACACAATAACTGAGTTTATATAATGAAACTTTCTGCTATGTTATAAAAGGAGTTTTACACACAGAATAAATATTTTACTTTTGAATGTTCAAATAGACTTTACTGTTTAAACACTTCACATTGCAGCTGGACAGAATCATGAATAATAGAAATGGGAAAGACATAACAGGTTAATTCTTTTTTTATTCTTTGTTCATACAAATTGGCTACCCTTTAAAAAAAAAATAAGGTGGTGAGTTGGTTTTGTTTGTTTGTTTCAAATGACTGGTATTTCAAGTGATGGAATACAGGTTACTTTCTACTGGCAACACCCATTGTAGGTGCATCAACCCTGGATGCATGAGTCTACTGAATTCCCTCTTTGTGCATCCTGAAATTATGTTTGGTGTCTGCTATTGTGGTAGAGTCTCCAAATTAAGAGAGGTTTTCCAGTTTAATAATCACCTGTCAGTGGAGGTGTCTGGTACACTTAGAGACTTCACTAGCTGATGGTTCAAACACTGCACTAATTACAGGGCAGAGTTTAATAAGCACTGTCACCTCACAATATTCTCTAGTCCCAAATGAAATTACTCCATGGAGCTAAGGTTCTAGGTTTTCATAAGGAATGCATTTAATCTGTAATTTCTTTAACTTCAGATGAGATACCAGAATATATATTTATCACTTTCTCTAGATTTGCAAATACAGCTCAGACCAATTTTTGGACTCTGATCAAAAACTCTGGTTTCTGGAGTGGCTGTTTTTTCCAATATAAATTGCTTATATAAAACATCCTAAATCTCACCTGTAGCCCCATAATTAGAAGTGATTCTTTGCTCCATCAGAACATTTGAATTAAAAACTAAATTATGAAATTATTTTTTAAAAAAATCTATATAATAACAAAATAATAGAAAAAATATAGTACAATTATTCAGCAAAATAATCTTTTTCTCTCCCATGTTTTGATCAAATTTCCTACTCTGAAAGTGCCCCAGATAGGTTACATCATGATATTAGTCAGAGTAAGTTATGATCTTAGGTCAAAATATGTAACCATCTATTGAAAATCTGCCACGTGTAAACCAGGGTATTTCTATCCCTTCTCTTTTCTCATGCATTTTTGGATAGTCACAGAAGTTTTATTGCTTCAGTGTCCTAAGTTTGATTTATTTCCACTTGATATCTGGCAGATTGACTCTCAGCATGGAAATTATTTCCTGGGAAGCTGAAAAAGCCAATTGAACCATTGCTGAGAACCAACAAAGTAAGGAATAGAGCTGCTCTTTTGGCAGATCACTATATATTCAACATTAATAAGGCCTGTTTCACACTGGTCAGCAGCACAAAAGATCAGGTTAGGACTGCCAAGCAGTCCATGAATCAAAAGCATCAATATCTTGTCCTGCAGCTGCTCTCTTTGTTGAAGCAGCCGCAAAAGTGACTCAGACTGCTCAGAACCTCCCGTCTGTGTGGTCCAGAAGTCCACAACTTCCCTCTCCCTCCCTTCTGGGCCTGCTTCCACCCCAACCAGGCTGGCTGTGGGCAGACACGGGCGGCCAGTCTGTGCAAGAGGGGCTGCACTGGGCACACGGGAACTCCTTTTGTCCCAGGCATTGTCTCCTGTGTGTGCACAGCCCTGCATTTAGCCTCCAGAACAATATGATGCAACCCAGTTGCTAATTCTGATGAGCCCTAAAAGCTGCTGTTAGTCAAAGCACTATTTCAACTGACTGACTGCGACTGGCACTTTTTTCTTCAATTTTTTTTTTAAGACAAATTTTAATTAGGATGAAATGGGCAGCTGGTTAATAGGAGCCATTGAGCTTGTTCTCCCTTCTCTTGCAGAGTGTATGAATATTATACGTGTGTTAACACGTAAAGAGTGTAAACAAAATAGATGTTTATATTTCAGAACATTAATGATCACTCTCTTTATAATTCTTTTGTTCCATACTTCATCCTCAGAATCAGTTCAAAAGAATTTTGAAAACTGAAATATAAAAAATTCTGCGAAGAAAAATACCTAAACATTTTGTAAGCTCGTTTACCCTTTTCACAGCCTCTGTTACCATAACAACTTGAACTGTCACTATAGTAATATTCTTTTATTATGAAACAGTATTTTTTGTATGCAAGGTATTTTCATAAACACCTACATCTCCAAAATTAATATTATTTAAAACATTTTCTGGAAATTATATCACAATTTCATGGGACAGTATATACAAGGGACAATTTTGAAAAAAAATTGTTTGATTTCTATTTTGAAGAAATCAAAAATCTTCTCCTAAGAAATAAATGAAAATTTACATACTTGTGAGGTCTTTACTATCTGTCTACAAATTTATTATTCTACTCCCTTAATTTGTTGGGTTATGAAAAACAGAAAATGTAAAGATATTTTTAAAAGCTTATTTTTGCTTCTCACATAATTTTCTTCTCACCTTTATAAGAGTGATAAGTGTTACTTAGAAGCTGATAATTTATTTTTATACACATAAGAACTGAAGAATCAAAAAAAAAGTGAATGTTTAAAAATAGCTTCAATTTAAAAAACAAATCACCACTATAGTAAAATAGTAATATATTAATTTATGTAAATAATAGAATATATATTCTTTCATATCATATGCAATTTATAAATATTAACAATTTTCCTTTCTTATTCAGCTTCTATAACTTCTGAGAGAAAAGTCAAAATTTTCTGAATGGAAAAAGTGAATTGTAAGTATATTATATTTTTCTACCAGGTTCTGTTTACTTCTCCCATTGCAGTTTCCTAATTTTTTTCCCCTTTGTGAAATTTTGTCTTGCTTTTTCTGCATAATGAGAGGCTGATTCCCAGCTCTTGCACTAGGTCTCCAAGGGTAGAAATCTGTATTCTAAAGAGAGCCTGGGCAGATAAATCAAAGCAGTTATAAGTTAGGTTCTATACAGCAATCTGTTTTTTTAAAAAAAACAACAAAAAACAATACCCTCACCTGAAACAATAGAACTGAAGTTTTCTGAGATGCTCTTTTTAAGCAACGTATTCTGAATAATTTATATATAAGCTTCAGCAGAATTCTAGTGCTTATTAAAAAGAAAATTTGATCAGGTGGTCAGTAACACAAATTAGATATTTTAATTTCATCGGGTCTGATTGTATTTCTGATATCTGTTGTAAGACTCACGTTTTCCCAGCAGGTGTGTCCTGCCTGAGGGCCACTTATTTTGAAGACGCTGCGCTGTCCCCAGAGGTGAGAACTGCACGTGCTTCCCTGTGGTCCTACCCAGCCCTGAAGGGTGACTCAAGACTTATTAATGGATCCCCTGGGGCAGATGAGAGTGAAACAACGCTGAATGATCAGTGTTATTAAATATATATAGATATAGATACACACACACACACACATATATATATGTGGTTTTATTTTAGAACCATTTGGTTCAGGGTGGGGAAAGCCCAAAAACCATGGAGTTCACTGGGTTAATGTATGTACCCAAATTTAGGTGGGAATGCCCAAGTACCTCCCCAAAAGGGGAGCTCTGTGCTGTCTGTTGCAACACTGTGGATCTGTTATAACACTGTGATCATGCACAGACCTCTGGTGAGAAATGTCAAGATCAAAAGCTTCCTTAGGAGGCAGTGCAATTAAACTGTGTTATAAGATGGCACTTGAGACAATTTGATGCTTGAGGCTTGGAGTTTTGTAGGTGAACTGCTGGAAAACTCAGCCAAGTCCTAATTCAAAAGACTTCCTTCCTAATGTTAGAGATTACAACTGCAGAAAGGTTAGAAGTGTTGGTAAATTTTCTCTGTGACATCATGCAGAGACTGCAGGATATCTATGTTCCATTTTAAACAGTGTTTAACACGTGCAGGATCTCAATATTGAAGTTTTCTTGTACTGGATGTTTTAGATGACATTTGCTGCTCCAGCATAGTCAAAGTTGTATTCTCCATAATGAAGCCACTAAGCTTGTTCATTTATTTCTTGGTCATATGCAGCTCTTTTCTTGGATTTTGTGTGGGGGACTACAGTCATTCATCAGACACGCTATATCTGAGCAAATTTCCACTTCTCTTATTATGAATGTATTGACCTATGCATATGTAACAATGTGAAGAATGCTGGAAGTCATTTTTGAATGCATTTTAATGCCATAATTGCAAAATCTACAGGAGTGTTCATTTTCTAGAAAGAAGGACTATAATGTCTTATAAAGGATTTCCAAATTGCGTTCAGTTATTTCCTGTTCACACATTTAGCATTTTTTTTTCATACTGTACAGTCTTTTGAAAAATACTCACACTTTCAGTAATTGCATTGATAAAATACCAAAAGGACTTCCAGTACTTTCTTTTGCTATTCTTCATTTTCACCTTACCATTATTATCTCATTTCTCATTGCTGTCTGGTCTGACACTATGTAATAGGTCTTTAGGACAGAGTGGGAGCTTACAAGTAGGTATGAAACCATTTTTATTCACAGAATTTATCTCTATAAGCGTTTATCTGCTGTATAGACACAGGAAATACATGTGCATAACAGATTATTAGTTATATAGAGAGAAATTTGTAGTGGACACAACGCCCAGTGTCTATATAGTGTTCTATTTTTATATAACATCATAGATAAAGTCCTGGAGCAGTATTACTGTAGCAAATTTATGGTCACAACATGGACACTCTGAAGTAGTTATACTGATAGGTCTTGGTTTCAATAATGTGATAATTCATCTTTTACATGTGGAGACCAAAAGTTCAACAGTAGCTACTCTACTATTTTTTTTCTGATAAGTTGTAAGAGAGGTATTAAATCTTCAGTTTTAATGTTTACATTAGGGGATGTGCTACATTCAACAAGAGTTTAAGTAGTGTATATTTGCAAAATATTTTTATTCCTTGAAAGGGCCTGGATCATATTCAGTGTCAGTTATACATATCCAGAAATATTTCATTTTTGTTGTTAGAAACAATGAGAGAGTTCTTACAACACGAATAATTAGTTTACCTAATGAATTGTGGGAGAAATAACATCACCTCTATGAGATCAAACTCTGATACTCTGAAGTCTGTACAGAACTGTGTTTTGCTCCCAATTTTGTCCTGTGCCCAAGTTATTAGAATACAAAATTGTGCTTACAGTGTCATAAGGGAAAATTTGTGTGCAGGAGCCAAAAAAGTACTCCTGCATGTAGAAGCCAGGCAGAGGTGTACCTAGCCTTAGCTTGCCACTGTATATTTATTCTCTCCCTGCAGCAAGATCAAATGATAAAGGTCATGCAGAAAATCTGAAACCTTGGAGGGGTTCCAGTACTGGGTTTGCAAAGAGTGGCAAAATCCGTAAGTCAGCCTGTGCTCAGGTGGAGCAGCCTGGCCGCTCTGGATGAAGCTAGATGTCATTCTGCTGCTAATATCAGTGCCTGGAGCAGGGCTTAGGGCGAATTCTGTGCTGCAACCTGGTTTTTAACATACATGACTCCTAAGTTTCCATGTTTAATAAGTGGAGTGAATATTCATAAAAGAAAGTAGATTGACTTGATTTTTGAGTACAGTCATCTACTTATTCCCTTAACAAAGTTTATGTGGAAGGAATCTTCTAGGTTCCCCCGTATTCTTCCACATCTTGTTTTGCATTAGGGATACTGTAGTAATGCTATTTACAAGTCTGTGCTGTCCTTTGTCCTTTGCTAAAAATGCTAATTAATTAACTTTCTTTGCAGTCCCACCTTCCTCTTCATTTGTAAGCAATCTGTAAACCTGCCAGAGCAGTCATGCAGCACTTGTCAAATCGGTGCACAAAGAATTAGCTTGTATTTTCAGGGTCAGTTTGGAAATTATTTTACTTTATGTTATGAATTTCTTAAACACAGTCAATTAATATTTTTGGGTCTTGTTTTGCTCTCTTACCATGCCCATTCACAGGTTTCAATGAAAAACCTACTTATAAATAAGGTTTTATTCACTACATTCTTAACAGCATTAAGGGAGAAATATGCAAATATGTTGGGCTTTATAAGTAGATAATGATAGGACTTTTCTACAAATAGAAGTAAATGGTTATCCCTAAAATAAGTCCCAAATTTCAAGTTCTAAAAATGATGTTTTATCTTGCAGTGCTAGTGGAAATAGAGACCCAGTTCACTAAATTTAGTACCACTTAGACTTTTGAATTTAAAAATACAGTGGGTTACTATTCTATATCAAGATCAATAGTGTGAAGGCAGTAAGTGATTCCACACTCCTTAGAAAGACCTACCACTTGTCTACATGGTCTATGAATGAGAAGAAATTGTCCCATCACAATATTACAAATGTGAGGGTCTTGGGGCACTGGTGTCAAAACCACATGCGTCCAGGCTTGATCCAGGAAACTGCTAGTTTTATTTTTAATAGTTGGTATGGTAGTCTATTTCTGATTTATTTTCATCTTGTTGCATTAAAATGACAATGAAGGCACACTGTAATTTATTATCCGAGCTACTGTGAGAGTCATCTTTTCATAGAATGGTTTGGATTGGAATGGACCTTAAAGGCCATCTTGTTCCAATGCCCCCAACATGGACTGGGACCCCTTCCACTAGGCCAGGTTGCTCAAAGCACCATCCAACCTGGCCTTCAACATTTCCAGAGATGGAGCACCCACTTCTCTGGGCTAGAACGTCACCACCTCACTGCAAAAAAATTTCTTCCTTATATCTAATCTGAACCTGCCCTCTGTCAATTTCAAGCCATTCCTCCTTGTCCTGTTACTTCCTGCCCATGTCAAAAGTCCCTCTCCAGCTTTCTTCCCCAGGCAGAACAACCCCAATTCTCTCAAACTGCCTTCATATTGGAGTTATTTCATTCCTCCTTTTCTCCTCTACTTAAAAATAACATCCTTGAATTCTGCTCCAATTCTACATTTGTGTATTTCCCAATAAATTTTTTAAAAAATTAGTTAAGTCACTTTAGTTACTCTTTCTTATACCAATATTAACTAGTGAACAATACGGTCAAGTTTATCTCATTTTACAATTATGAACTGTATCTCAAAGTTTACATTATTTGTTTACTTACATTTTTCTTTACTTTTTTTTTTTTTTTTTTCCAATCCTTTTATCCAGGCTTA
>VZTB01004781.1:243526-267373 GCA_013397245.1 Thryothorus ludovicianus | reverse complement strand
ATACATCTATCCAGGCTTAGCCAACTTAAAACAACACTTCTAGAACCACCTTGCTGAATTTAGGAAATTCAGTTTCCCATGTAATACTGCCCATAGGTAGCTAACTAACAATTATCTGAAGCTAAAATGATCGAGGAGAATTGCTTTATGGTTATATGGAAAACCTTCAGTCATCCAAAGCAACCCTTTAGAGGGCTAATCTCAAGCAATGTAAGCTTGCCATTGATTTCTGAAGGCAGGGGATATTTGGAAAAGGTGGACAGTCTTAAAATGCTTGTTAAGAATCAGAGATAAATTAGGTTTTAAGGAATGCCTTAGAGGTGGTTTATTGTGAGAAGGAAATACGATGAAATTTGCCTTCATGACACAGACATGCAAGGAAGAATTCCTAAAAAAAATATACTTGAATAATTTTGAACAAATTTGTATACTAAATTGGAAAGAGAGGTATAACTGTAAGAATTTGACACAAATAAGCTCCCCATTTTTCATTACTCACATCCTTGATTCCTAATGATTCCTAGCACTATAAAATATAGTAAGTAAAGACAGCTCAATTTCATGCTCTTCAGCTGTAGTAGCTGAGTCTTGCTCACAAATGAGAAAGCTTGAAGCCCAAATCATTCCAAAATTCCCCCTGCAACAGTGATTGTGCATTTGTATTACTCTTCATGTTTTCTGTTGAGAGCCAACAACCCATTCCGTGCCTTCTGAAGCACAAGTGTGTTATTTTTAAAAGATTAATGGTTCTGCAGAATGGTAACATACATAATTAGGAAGCTTGTATTTCCACATTTAACCTGATTCAATGCCCTTCACTTCAAAGAAATGTAAAATTTGGCATTCTAGTTGAGTTCTGTCAAAACATGAACCAAAAGCAATGTAGTTATAAAAGAAAGTAGAATGAAAGGAAGACTAAAATTAACTTGATCTGGCTAGAATCAAAGGCACCTTTTCATCAGGTAAGACAGGTGAAATTATGAAGAACAGTGATATAATTGTTAAATCTGGAAAAATTAGGAAGAGTATCACATGAGGAAGGTTATGGCTAATGGCAGCATTTATGATAGGCACTTGAAAGGTAATGGAGCCTGCAGTGGTTAGCATGGCAATAAGCTAAAGCTAAGCCATTATATTCAAAATACTATGTAACAGTAACCAGCAAGTACCCATAAATTCTAAGGTTACTGCACAGAATATTTAGAGCTGTCTGAATAGGTGCTTCTTGTTTAACTGGGAGAAATACAAAACACAAACTTACCAGAGAGCATCAAGTCTAACTTTAATATTTCTTTATATTTGTGTTTTCTTTGATTAGTGTGGGATATGGCTTTTATTTCCTCATTAATGTTTTATTTTTCCCCACTTCGTCTATATCTAAATTGGTCCTGATTATGTCTGAAACCAGGAATTGTAAAGGAATACAAATATGGTGTGTTATGGTATGCAAACCTTTTGCATATTTCATCCAAGAATTATGGTTGAAATATGGATTATAACAACTTGATATAAAACTTGTGTTAATCTTTTTTTCTTTTACTACTATTCATTGCTGAGACTATTTTAACGATTGAAAAGTAATTCTAATGGTGTGAAAAATAATGATTCTGTATAATTTTGTTTAGTTCAGAGTAGCACATGTATGTGAGGAAAAAGGACAGTGAAAGCATCCTCTGCAAAACCAGGATGCAGGAAGAAAAACACAGAGATCATGGGAGGTAAAGCATCTTGCAAATTGTAGGGACAAGAAATTTTGAGTTGAAAAACATGCAGACAAAATTCTTAGCTTGTTGTAGAATTTCCAAAAGCTAGCATCTTTCTAAGTAATAGCTTTTTTAATAATGGGTCTTGAGTAAACGGCCAAGAGGTGCAGAACAGTATGTTATGCACTAGTATAAGGAACTTGGAAACATGTGAGAAAGAGAATTCCTTTCAAAAAAGGGTTTCCTGGTTTTTATGGGTAAAATAATAATCTTGGAAACATAGATGATTCTTCTCCTCTCTACTGGTGAGACATGTCTGGAGTGCTCTGTCTCGGTCAGGGCTCCTCACTAGGACAAGCTGAAGCCAGTCTAGCAATGCACATGAAAATCATCAAGGGCTTGCAGCACCTTCCATATGAGGAAATGCTGAGAGAGCTGGGACTGTTCAGCCTGGAGAAAAAAGGCTCAGGCTTATCCATGTGTGCAAATACCTGATGGTGAGATGGGGAGGGAAGCAAAGACAACAGATGGTATTTACTATTGCTTGCTTTTATGAGTACCTTTAATGGATGTTGCATGAGAAAATCAGGAGTCTTGGTAGATGTATGCAGCTCAATTTAAATAACTAAAAATAGTGTAAAAGTTATATATTATTAGACTAGGAAGAAAATGTTGCTATGATTAGATTAATAAAAGTGAAAAGACAGAGTTCTGGAAATTTATTCTGTGTAACAAAAAGTTCCATGATAAAAAAATACAAATTTTTCACAACCTCTTCTGCTCCTGAAATGAAAGATTGGAGTGGGAATAATCTTCATGAGTTGAATTCATGTTGACGTCTACCATCTCTATAGTAAACACTCTGGTAAGGCACAGGAAGAGGGAAGGAAAAAACTTGGTGAATAGTAATGATGTTTGGCAAACCTTCATAAAAGGTTTGATAATGGCAGTTATGATACAAATATCAACAGCAGTGGAAAATTCAGTGGACCTCTGGTAGTGAATATAATTAGAAAGAAGTCCAGAATGGACATTGACAATAATCTATGTCCTACGAGGATTTTTTTTTTTTTTAAACCACCCATGCTTACATTAGTAGTTTACACACTAATTACTTACAGATCTTGCCTACTTCTTGACCCAGCCACTGCAATGATTCAATTTAATTCTATTAGAGAGTATGAGGCTACATTGTATTACTGCTTGTTATGTGATCTTATTTTTAGTTCTCATCCAGATGTAATATTCAAACAATAACGCTCACACTATTTTTCAGTGCAAAGCTCCCACATTGCTGATATTTTCTCAAGACCACAGGTTTGGATAGCAATTCCTGATTCACAGAAGAGGTTGCCAGCTGAAATGTGCAGTCCTAAGAAGAACTGGTATGTGAATGCCTTCATATTTTCAGCTACTTGACTAGAGTGCTACTTTTAGACCATTAGACTTTGTTGGCAGAAAAGCACAACAGTACCTTTACATCAATTTAAAAGTTTACAAGAGAGAATCATAGCAAGGCACATAGTATTTCTTTAGCTTGCTTCCAAAGTCAAGCTCTTCCTAAATCATATGACAATCCCTCAGTGCCTTCAGTGAAACAAAGAGCAAGGAAACCTTGGAAGTCCACAGAAACATCTGTAGAATGAGCTAATGTTCTTTCTGGTTATCAGCTGAGGAGAATGTATGGTAAGGTGAACTTGAGGATGTGCTGGAAAACTAAAAGAATAGACTGGAATGATGGTGCAATCTGAAAATCTGATACACAACAGGATTAAAATTAGATAATTTTAATATGTTATTTAGTGACTCTTATACCTTTCAGTATTTACTTATCACATAACACAGAAGAGGATTCTTTTACTATATCCCACAGGAAAAACACTTGAATATGACTTGCTAAAATTGACCTTTACTTACACATTGTGACTTTTACATGACAGTGTTATGATAAACTGACTCTAGCTTCAGATTTATTACTCAACCCTGACCTTTGGTTATATTAGAATATTGCTTTCAACTAGACTAAATAATAATGTCTCTGTGAATGTAAGGAACTGGCAGATCCGAGATGTCAATTGCCAGCTCAATTTTCCTTTCACCTGGGATTACAGCATGTCACAGTGCTTTATTGATCTAAGAGTCATTAGAGTTCAGTGTTATAACTCCTCCGTTTTCCACACATTGCAATACAGGGCACTGCAAAAGAGATGAAGTATGAACTGGAGCATGACTCCAGCTGAAACTGGTCAAAATTTGGAATGTTTATTTCATCGGAAAGAAGTATAGTGATTTTGATTTTTATTTTTTTTTCCTAAATTGGAACATACAGCCAAAATATCTTTGGAAAGATATTAAAATTGATCCTTCCAAAATGATTAGTGCAGTGTATTGTCCTGGTTTGATGTCACCCCAGGACAGGTATTTAGTATATACTGCAAAAAAACCTGTTCTTGATAATTAAAAGCTTAGTTTTGAAGTTACTGTAGCACTTTAAACAATAATACTGTTGCAACATTGCACTCCTATTTAATATGGCATAGTAAAATAATTTGATTTCAGGATTTAATGTAATATTCATTTTAATTATAATATAATAATTATATTATAATTATTCATATTATGTATTATATTTCAAAGAAACTTCTTGACAACTTTTTTCACATATGTCAGTGAAGTAGATAGATTTTGCTGATATGTTTTGAGTTAATAAAATCAGTGTCTGTTGCTAAAAACTGCTTAGGTAGTCAGAAAATTTTCAATCTGCTGTAAAGTAGGGTATAACAATGAATAAAAGCACTTTCTTGCAACTTCAACTCATACTTCAGAAGAATTAATGTAATGGAGTGTCTTTCAAGAGGTGCAGCAGCCTCATGCGTCCTTGCTTTTCAGATAGATACTGAAATCAGTAGGATTCTTTCTTTTGAAAGGGCTATGGTTGTAATCCCATAGAAAGTTGCATTATTTAAAAAATAATTCATTAATGTAACATGTACATAAAGAGCATGACAAAGTATTGTTTTCATACTACTGGTGCCAGGATTCTTCTGGATGCCAAAGCACACCTCTGCTGCATTCAAGTCTCAAACAATTTTTAAGTATAGAATCATAGAACAGTTTATGTTGGAAGGGACCTTGAAGACCATCAAGTTCCAACCTTGTTGCCATGGGTAGGGACACTTCCCACTATACCAGGTTGCTCAGAGCCCCATCTAACCTGGCCTTGAACACCTCCAGAGATGGGGCATCCACTGACAAGGACAGCAGAACGCAACAGCGTTTTACTCACTTGATAAGGATAGCAGAACAGAGCAGCATTTACTCTTATCAAGGACAGTAGAACACAACAGCACGGTTTTGGAGAAATAAATACAGTATGCAACTTAGGCAAACAGAAATTATGCAAAATGCAAACGAATACCAGCTCAGCTCTTCAGGGCTGACAAAGCAGAAGTTATGCAGAATGACCACATTGTGATCTCTCAAAAGCATGGCTCAAGGATCAGCTGCCTAAAAGGGACACTGGACATTGAAGACCCAAAGAACCATATAAGGACTTCTGACTTACGGCTCAGACTTCTGTCAGCAAGGGTGTGACTATGTCAAATAAAGTCAAGGAAGTGGGGTAGCTAATGAATATGTATTCAGTGTGTATGATAAAAGCTCTGTTCCAACACTCGTTGCACTCAAATGGAGGAAGGAACCCCCAAGTGGCCAGCATGCTATAATAATGAGCACTTGTGTTCTAATACTGAAAACTGGGTTAGAAAGCTTCTATCCAGCTGATTTTGGTATCACCACAGCCGCCTGGGCAACCTGTTTCAAAGTCTCACCACCCTTACAGAAAAGAATTTCTTCTGTATACCTGAGCTAAGTTTCCTGTCTTTCAGTTTGAACTCATTCTTTCTTGTCCCATCAGTGCAGTTCTTTGTGAAGAGTCTCTCTCTGGCTTCCTTCAGTCACTGGAAAGTTGTTGTGAGGTCTCCACCAAACCTTCCTTTTTCCAGGCTGAACAACCCCAACTCTTTGAGCCCATCTTCATAGCAAACCTACTCTAATCCTCTTATCACCTTCATTGCCTCTCCTGGATTTGCTCCAACTGTTCCATGTCCTCCTCATATTGGGGACACCAGAACTGTATGTGTACTCATAAAGCTCTTAGCTGTTGCATCTTAACAACAGCTTGTCATATATTTCTGCCTACTCTACTGCTGCATGAATATCTTCTCTATCCAAATTATTTTTAAGGCATTTGCATTCATTGAAGTGTAACTTCAGTGGGTAGGTATCCATAATATAGATATAGATATATTTTAACAAGGTTGTTAATGTCTTGTAGAAGACATATTGTTGAATTGTTTTACTTATACAGTGAAATTTAGTTAACAGTGAAAAAAGAAAGAATGTCTCCACAAATTAGCAGTGGTTTTGTGGTTTAATATTTTCTTCAAATGAAATACATATTGGTGGAGGTTTTAATATTTTAGATAGTTTTGTTTGATTATTTTAAAAGTAAATTTTTCCTTTCTTCTTTGTGGTGGATAGAGACATACTTTACACATTATTAGAGCAACTTAATAAGAAAGGAGGTGAAATAAAAGCTATTGATGCTATCTTACAAATAGCAATCCCCTTCAAATTCACATTTGTTAAAATCCAATTTTGTAATTATTATAGTTGAAGACATACTGAGGTACTGTACATATCATTTTATGCTTTTAAACCTCATGTAAAAAATTCACTGGTAGTCATTGAACCATCTCAAAGAGGTGTCCAGTCATTTTGCTTTAAAATCAGAACTGTTTACAACAGATACAGGATTTTGCTAGCTTGGTGGCAGCAACAAGGTTACCTTTAAAATGTTTGTGTTAAAACAAATGTGCTTTCTGGAAATAAGTTCAACATGTGCATTGGAAACAGCCATCAGTCAGCAAGATGGTCGTAGGAAAAGATTGAAACAACTGTTGTTCACTTTATTTGACTGATTTGATAAGGCCAGTATGCCAGAAGCAGTTTGCTATTCCTAGAACTCTAACCTTCATCTCACTTAAGGAAAAAAAGAATTAAACAAATCAATTGTCATTTTTAGCTTTTTAGAAGACTGCATCTTATTTTACAAAGCAAATTCTTATTCCTATTATGATGGAGGAAATAAAAATGCAACTTCTGTCTAGAAATTACTACTTAGCTTATTTCTATTTTATGAGCATTTCTTCCCCCCGAGAACACAGCTTAATTGCGCAATAAAAATGTAAGGTTTTAAGACAAAAAATCTACTATAAAATTAAATGAGATTTAAAAAATGTATGCTAAACAATGTGTCAGTTCATTGCACCAGAGCTAGTGGCTTTGAGGGCTGACAATTAGAGGGTCAGATTCATTAAAACTGTATTGATGTCAGACAAAGTTGAGGAAGCATTTTGTCCTAAGTTTACAGCATATTCAAATTCAGCAGGACTGGCAAAAAAATTTTCTGGAACTGATCACTGCTGGTGATATGAAATCTTTATTCACAGATTACCATATCATCCCAAAAGAAAGAAAAGTCAGATTGCAACACTTTGTTGTCTGGGCATTTTAGGCTCTGTGATGTTTTTTCTGTGAATTTCATTTTTGGGCAAGGTAGACAAACTGAATTCTCCCTGTGTGCTCTGCTGTTCAAAATTAATGAGACAAGACTGTAAGGCCTAGATTTTAAAGCTTCTGAAAAGAAGATGCTGGAGATGCACCATAGAGGAAGGATTTTTGCCTATAGCATTCTCGAAGATTTGTGACTAAAGCTGGTGGCTGACAGTTCAAGAAGATGGCACTCCACAAAAACTCCTGTCAGCTACTGCCTTCCCTTCACGAGGCACTTGGTATTTCTGTGCTGGAGAAATGCTTCAGCTTCTTTAACCTTCAAACCATAACTAGGGCATGTTTTCATACTGATTTCAGCACCCTATCAAAACAAGAGGAGCTTTCCAGGGACTGTGACCAAGCAGTGGTCAAAGGGGCAGGACCAGGACTGGCGTCCAGACAAGGCTTTCCTCCTGCTCTGCCTCTGGAGGAGATGGACACTCCTGGATCAGGTGGGACTTGGTGGCAGGAGGCCATGGCTCCTGGCAGGCTGTCAGCACGAGCAGCAGTGCAGAGAGCAGACCTGAGAAACCATTGATGATACAGTTTGAGGTCAAGCAGAAGCTTCCAGTTTTATTTTGATATAAAATCAGAAAACTTGAGAGTGATTGCTGTTGTGAGGTTTTTTAGAATTACTTATATAAACTGAAGAAAAATCAGGGGTTTTATAAGGCCATGTGATATTAAATTTTAAATTGTAAATCCTTTCCATAATCCTTGCCAGGATTAAAGCATATTGATGAATGAAATATTATGGACATTTTTACATATATTGGCTTTCAATTTTTTAATATATATTTCATTGTCTGTTAAATCCTTGCATCAATAGAGAGTCTAAAATAGTTTGCTTCTAAAGCTGAAGCCAAATGAACTTTATTGTAGTGGAAATGGCATACTTTATTCTTTTGATTTTTAAGGTTTTTTTGGGTTTTTTGGTTTTTATGTTTGTTTGTTTTTTTAATTTTGTTTTGCTTTTTTTTTTTACTGTTAACCTTTGTCCCTCATAGATTTCTATCTGACTCTTATCTTTGTTCTACAGGCTAGAGAAGAAAGAATTCCATACTAATAAGTCCAAATTTAGTATCAAGTTAAGCTCGCTGGCCTCACCATCCTCCTCAGCCAGGGAGACAGGACTTTTTCTTACAGGTTGCACCCTTGAATCTCTGTCATACTTGTCATCATAAAACTATAAATATTTACAGGAATATGCCGGCAGAGTCTCTCACAATTCTCATAATCTGTTATTAAAATTCTGTTTTGTGGATATTTCATGAATTTATGGATTTCCTCCTTGATGAATGGTTGCATCATAACACACAGCTGAGCAGAAGGTGGCTCAAATTTTGAGTCACTGACTGATTCAGGGTGAAGCATTTACCAGTAAGGAACACTTATCTGGACTTTGGCTACTCTGTCTGATGCCTCTGTTCTTCTGATATTGATTCTGTTTCCAGATGGCATCTGAATATTTGCAGGGATAAAAATACATGCATAAAGCATGTGGAAAAATTCCTCTTCAAGTAATGGAAAGGAGAAAAAGATCTGACTTGGAAAAGCTCTGGGTAATGATAACTATTGATTTTTCTCTCTAAAAAAAGAAAGATTCCATCCTATTTTATCTGTTGCAACCTTGTAAAAGTTTCAGTTCATGTTTGCAGTTCCTCTAACATACATTTCATACCTGAAAGAAAAGAAAGAATATTTATTTTCATTTATACTTTTCAGAAACAGTGATTTTGAACATGATACAGGTAATGATCTGGTGTCGCAGTTCAAGAAGCAGAGAAGTGCTGCTGACTTACATGTGAGTTCTCAGATTGCCACTGAAAAATTTAATTTTGGATTGATCTGATGCTTTCTGTCCTTTAAGTGTTTCATTTTATGTATAAAAAGGTGATGACTCTCATTTTTCTACCTACTTGTAACACTTCAGAAAAAGCCAGAAATATCTCTCTTGCATTGTGTTTGAATTGGCACCTTGCATTCAAAAGAAAGAAGTCCTGATATCTGGACACTGCATATTACAAACATTATGTGAATGTTAAAACTAGTGTGTCCATTTTTAGAACAATATGCTTTTGGTTTTCTCCATATATATTTCTTTGTCAAACCCTTGCATCACTGAAGAGCCTGGAATACATTCAGATCTATGTAGGCCAAACTTTTTCCTTCTCTATTCAACCTTCTCTTGTTGGACCTAGGGCTTTTAATAGCTCTTGATAATTGATTATATATGAAGACATAATTTATGTTTGCCACTGGGATAGTAGATAGATAGATATTTATTTTCACTTAATTTTTCATGATTGTTTGCATATTTTTGTGAATCGGGTCACTAAAATATTTATTAGTGTAATAATGACTGTGCTATAGGCATCTGAGGTGTATGCTTTCCTAGATAGAACCTTTATTAAGAAATACTCTATGATCCTCCAAATAAATTAATCATTCAGAATTTCAAACATTTTTAAAATAATATTTGCATTGCTCAATGTATTGCTAAAGAATTCTTTCACCCTCTTTGATATTCCCAAGTCTTTTGATTTCTTCGTACACCCAGAAAGCTTCACCACGAATGATCAAGGTTGTGAATAACTTAAAACATTGTGGGAATTACCTTCTATCCTGATAAAATCATACAGTAAGTAATGCACTCATTCATTTTGAATAAACTTTCAAAATTTGAAGTTAGTTGGCACTGATTCCCCCACAATGTCATCTTCTGAAGCAGCCTCAGTACTCAGTCTGAACCACTTTGCCATGCTTTTTGCTGCATAAATTATTAAGTTATACTTTGATGTTTTATTTCATTTTAGAAAATGTCAATCACCAGCTGGAAGGAACCCTACTGTTCTTCAGTACGTGGCACTCAGCAGACAGAAGTGAAGAAACTTTTTTTTTTGCTCTGGGTCAGTCAATGAAGCAGGCAAAGTACTGAAGAGCTATCCACCTTCACCCTGGAGCAGAGAGAGATAATTCTTTGTTCTTGGCTGTTGTATTTTATGTAATTAGGATATATTTTTTCAATCATTCCGGATGCATTGAAGTTGTAAGTGGCTCATAGTGAATTATTATACTGTTGGCCTATACTGGAAGCTTTATGAGCTGTTCTGCATCCTGATTTGTTAGAGGAAGATGAAACCCCATAAAAGTCAAGCTGAAAGCTACAAAAAACATTACTGCTTTGTTTTTCCTATTTATGAAGCACTGAACTGTAGAGTACTCTAATGATAGCTTGTATTAATTTTAACAAACTTGAAAATCTTGCTGAGTAGTCTAACATTTAGGTGCTTTTTCATTCTCTTTCTCATCAACCTTTAGCTTTTTGCTGGAGGCACCACATTTGTTATGTTAGTGTAAGTAGATAATTACAAACAGTGGTAAAATGAAACACCACCACTGGTAAAGCTGAGAGGCTTTTAAAACTTTCATCCCACTCAGCTACAAAAAAATTAATTTAAATTAAAATATATGGATTGAGAATATATCTGTTTTATTAACAGAAAAACTTTTTTATTTTTTTGTGCTGCTTTTTAAATAGCTTCAATTCTGTTAAAAAATATACAAAACATTCTGTTTCCTAAGACTGGCATTTTCTTTCTTGTTTTCTATTTATGCATGAACACTGGAATTTGCCTTCAGAAAATACCCGTGGGATTAGAGGGGAAAAGTGTAATCCTTCTTCTCGCAGATTAATTTTTAACTAAAGGTTAAACTGTGTAGCAGCTGAAACCCAGGTGATCCTGAGTTGGCTGTTGGAGGCGATCTTTAGCCTTTTGTAGCAGGGCTTTATTTTGCAAAGACACAGGGGATGTGTTGTAGGGGGGTAAGGTATAATGCCTGATGTGTTGTACTGAAGACCCGAAGAAGAGAATACTAAAGAGGGAACAATAAGTGTTAAGAGAATAGCAAGTGCCTCCTCTTCAGATAAGTTTAGGACGTGAAAAAAACAACTGTTAGTCCATTCGAAACCTTAACCTGCAGCTGCATCTACTGATGCTGCTTCAAACTTTATTTATGTCTAGGCAGAATATAAGTTTTATATACGTCCTGTGAACATTACAGCTTAATGCTTTCTTTGGCCTTTGTTCTGTATTCCATTATCCTGTGAAATCCATCCTGGGAGCAGACATTGGGCACAATGTTACATGAGACTCAATGAAGTTGCTATAGTAAAATTTAATGGGATGTGGACTATGTGCTGGCTCTTTTCCAAGGACGAATTTTACCTTTTTTTGGCATGAATTTCGGATTTCTTCCTTTTGTAAAAGCTCCTCTGTTTCTTTTAAGGTGTTCTTACTCTCCTTAGAAATTAATATGTATTTTAGTCCTTTCTTTAAAAAGTGACAAGAATGTTGGAAACAAGGTAATATCTTTTCTATTCTTTTATCTTAGTGAGACTACTTGCAGAATAGGAAAAAGAAGGAAATACAATTTCACTGGCACTTCATAAATACTATTTGTAAATAATATCCTCAAAATCAGATTCTTTTCTTTTTCCATCCCATTTTAAGATAAGCATATGCCCCAGGGGACCTCACAAAAATTGGAAATATGTTATGACCACTTTTTTTAATTTCCATGCTATGCAAAAAAGTAATCAATATTGCAGCACTGTAGTCCTTTGATCCCCTGACTTTGTTATGCATGGAGAATGCATATTGCATCCACAGGTGTTTACTAAGCTTGTCTTCATATGATCCTTGATAAACCTAAGAATAATATCCTGTCTTAAATCAGCAAATGGAGATGTATTTTATAGTAATAATTTTCTAAACATCACATTACAAAATTCACTTTTACAGTCTGTTTAGCGCTGACCTATCAATACTTTTGTACTATAATTTAATAATTTGCTGCCTTTTTCAACTATGGTAATAATTTTTAAAGATTTTTCTTCACACAGTGTGTGTATGCAAATATTTATGCATTCAATTCTCTGTATGCTTCATGAAGGTCACATTTTCTAGGAGAGTAGATCAGGAAAGAATTTCTACACATATATACACACTCAATCACAAAAGCTATATTTATGACATAGTTAATTCTGAAAGAAACAGAAATCAATTATATTGAGTGAAAGGGAAATTTTTCGGCTAAAGAAAAAATCAGTTGTTGTCCTTGCATTAGGAGGAGAAACAGTAACCATATGCAGTTTTCTAGGATTATTAAAATAGCATAGTGTTAGAACTGTGTAAGCAAACGTGAGTTGCAAAATAGGAGTAAGGCACATGGCAAAGTGGTTGCGTATCTTATTGCAGGAGTTGTAAACGGATTTCACTTTAGGTCAGTTATTGACATTTCCCAGAACACAAACCATAGCTTCAACAATCTGTCTTTAGCAATACTCTGCATTTGTCTCTAAAACGGTGTATGGGTTAGGTTTTTTTAAAAAAAAAATGGAAAAATGCCCTTGCATTTTCATAGTTTTAAGAGGCAAAACCAAAAAGAAAGTGCTTTATATCAAGCTAAATAAATTACTTAAAAAAGGAAGGGTTGTTGCTTCCCAACTTCTTTCTTAAGCCAGAGCTTCAAAGTGTGATTAACTGGTTGTTACACTGTGTAATAAATACGCTCCAACTGAAGAAGTGTTCAATTGGCTGTTAACACTTTAAATTAATCAGTGTGTACCTCACAGCCAGCTAGAATTCATTTTTGTGACTGTAAAGTGCCATCTCTGTCATCTTCTACTGCAGCGTATATACACACTATTCTCTACAATACCTTTGAAATAGCTCTAAAGTGATCTCCAGGGACCATACTTGTCAGGAGATAATTACTGTCCTGTGCTGTATGAAACTCTTGATTGCTCTTCCTGTTTTAGGCTATCCCAGGAGAATAATCACTGTATAACAGTGTCTTTTCTATTGTGATTTAATATCTTCTTATGCTGATTGACAAAGCAGCCAAAGACGAAGTTAATTTATCTTGTACCAGGAGTTCCATGGCATAGTTTGAAGCAAAAAGACATTGGGTAATGCTGCTCAGAGATGCACAATTGTTCTCCTTTCTGAAATCTGACTTCAGCTACCTACATTTAAAAAGGTATGAGACATGATGTCTGCTAAGCTCATTTTCCTCAACCACTTTTTGTAATCAGGTTTAAGGTCTCACCAGATGTTTCCTCGCTGCACAAAGCATAGCTGCTGAAATGGTTATTAGATCTTTACGTACCTATGTGGCATGTAAACACATAGGTGGAGAAGATGCTGAAATTCAGCACCTGAGCAATTCACAGTTTGGGTCTCCTTGGGGTTAGGTCAGCCCTGCCAGGTGGAGTTGAGTGGTACACGGTAATCCAGATCCCCAAGGAGATCCCACAGGAGGAACTGTGCAGGCTGGCCTCACAGTGAGGGAGAGGGAACTCACTGAGGAAACCTCTGGTGATGTGTACCTTTTTCTCTGGAGAATGACACAACTTCTTCTCTTGGGGTCTCCAGGGAATGGGATATTTATCTTGGTCAGACTAGAACTTGTGTGTTCTTTAGCTTCTGTGGCTGAAAAATTGCTGTTCCTGGCCACTTGCCACCAGCAATAAGGTTCAGATTCATGCGCCAGAATGTCATGGAACAGTTTTTCAGCTCACTCCCCTCCCAGCCTCTGTGGTGCTAGGCCCCAAAACAGCATCTCCTCATTCAGTGTCCAAAGCCTGCATAATTTTGTAAGATTTAATTAAATATTTTTGTAAGATTTGTAAAGATTTATGTGCTTAAAAACACATGGTATTTTGAAAGGAAAAGGGAACCAGGTCAGAGGCAGATTGGAAAGCACAAGAGGGAAAAAAAGAAAGCATTCACATAGGCAAATTAATATTTTAGTTGTCAAAGGAAGGATGACTGTTCCTTAAAGACAGGATATTAGTTTAGTGAATGTTTTTGTGACTACATGTTCTTTTGAAATACATGCACTCTTTCACCAAAAAAAATGTAACAAACCCTCAAACCCAACACCTTAATTTTTATTTCTTATACAATTCAGCAGGGAAGCATAAGAAAACAAGGCTGGAAACTATTCAAATAATTGTTTGATTTATTTTGAGAAAAAAAATTAAGTTATGTGAAAAATTCTGATTTCTCACTCTCCAGATGAAATAGAATAATATTCTAATGATTTGTGATGCAGTTTTTGATTTGTCTTTAAGATATTTATGAAACTATTATCTTTATTTCCCCTTTCTCTTCCCATATTATTTGATTTATGGGAAAATTAATAAAAGAAATTACATACAAAACCAGCCCATAACTGCTGCATACTCAAATTGATAAATGCAAACCATACCCAGTGTGATATTTAACAGGAACGAAAATATGAAGGTACTAAAGTTATATCTCTTTTTTCCCCTCTTCATTTATTCTGTTATTAAATGAAAGGAAATCTGAATATGATGTATCTTGACAATGGACTCTTACATAGTGAAACACTATTTAGCATTATTAAAATGTGAGTTATTCTTGTAATTGAAATTTTTTTCAACACTAAAACAATTGTTGATGTATATAATATTCACTTGATAATTCACAGAAAATACAGTAACAGTAAATTTCTAAATGCAATTAAGTTGTCTTTCATTACCATTGAAATTACAAGCAAAGAATACTTATTAAATTAATAAAAGTGATGCATATATAATTGAGATTGAGGTAGAAACTAATATAAACTGAATTAAAATGTATTTTTACATATAATAAACTTCTAATTATACTTCTGCTTGCTTAGACAGCACAAGCTTAATCCATGCACCTTGATAGAGAAGTGAAAATGTGTGTTTAGGTTAAGCAGTGCTAAGTTAATGGTTGTACTCAATGATCTTAGAGGCTTTTTCCAACCTCAATGATTCTACATCACTGAAAAACTTGTGACAGAAAGGAAGTTTTATAGTTGGAAAAGCCAGCCCAGTTCTTCTTTCCTTCTTTCTTTCATGCTTTAGCAGAGTGGTTTCTCTGTTTTTCATATAGAAAATAAGAACTTTTCACCACCTTATTGTTATGTTGGTCTTCATCTGTGTGAGACCCAAAAGATCATAAAGAAAGTCTCAGATGCTACGGTAACAGTGACTTATGAGCCTGACGAATCACTAGAAATCACTTTATCATTTGAATAAAATGAAAAATGCATTCGCTTGTAGAGACAGAAAATTAAAAGAAGGCTGAAAAAAACTGAAAGAGTGATGTGCACAAAGCAAAGACAAGCACAGAATGTAAGTGAAACAGTGTTTTGGTGACATGTAATGAAGAGTTTTATAGATAATTTAAAAAGAGTGGCTACCAGAATCAACTTAAAAGCAGGAATTGTATAAAGCCTTCCCATTGTGATAAAGAAACAATTTGCCATACCCTTGGCAATGTATATTCTGTGGTTGTTATACATTTTATAGAAAAAAAGATCTTAGAAAATACTCTTTTCAATTATTTCTACCACCACTTTTTTGATTATTAATGCTTACTTTCAATTGTGAAGACTGAATTCTCAGTGTGTGAGGCAAAATATACAATAAATTACAAATTATACACATTGTAAATCTCTTAAATTGATATAAAATATGTCCCTGCCCATGGCAGGGGCATTGGAACTACATAATATTTAAGATCTCTCCTAATCCAGGCCATTCAATTACTCTATTAAGATTCTATGAAATGCTTCATTCTTACTGTGATAATCCAAAGTTTCCTACATATTTATAGGTTATAAAAAAGAGACTTCTTGTGGTTTAGGGAACTTAGACTTCTTGGATTCCAACTACTGTAGGTTCAGTGAAGTATCACGTGCCAAATATTTCTCTAATGTTGCTAGTTTAGCGTTTTTTTTGGTAGAGAAAATTCCCTGTGTGAAAGCAAAGCACTTTCTTTTAAACACCATAGTTGTTTGAACTTACTACAGTTTTGTACCACAGCTTTGTCAAAGTTTCCCAGAAAACTTCTGAAAGTGTGTTTGTAAGTAAATGACGTATCTGTTGTGTGCATTTGTATGAATGTTATTTCTAGGTAAATAGTGGCACTGAAGTCCTGCTCTGTTTCCCTCTGGAATTTCCAATAATCTTCCTAAAGAGGTGTTTTCTATCCATGCTCAGGCTTTTGGCATAAAGAGTAAGAGAACCAAAGTGAAAGAAAGGCTTTGCTTCTCTGAGACTCTAGGTTTCTCTAATTTGTCCCCAAATACTTCACATTAATTTACCCAGATGAAGTGAAAACAGGAGTTTTGGTGTTCAATGGGATCAAGGCTTCCCACCAAACAACTGCTCATAATTCAATGGCACAGTGCCTTCAGCAGAAAAACACAACCTTTTCTTCACATACAACTTGCCTGCACCTTTACTTTCTACTGCTTTGTAAAATAAGTGAAATATGCACACCTGAGCATCCAGCTGTTACTGTTGGCAAGCCTCTCCTCGCACAAGTTATAGAGGTGCAGGGTTACAAATTAACACCATCATATTGGGAAAGTAATTCCTGTCTTCTTTTTTTATTATTATTCCAAGTTTCTTCAAGTGTAGCAAAGCATAAAACTATGTTTTTGTTCTCTTCTGGATGGCAGGACTGACCTTCAACCAAATATTTAAGGAAATCTGCAGAGCCTGATGTGCTCCACACTGCATGATTTGATGGGAAGGAAGCCTACCTCTACAGGAGGGCATCGAAAAAAGTAAGATAAAGCAGCACTCTGAAAGGAACAGCAGCAGGACATATCTCAAAATATTATCAAAGGAAAAGTGTTTTCTTAAAGGGCAGCAGTCTCTATTGAAGAGGTAATACATTTGCATTGCAACATTTTAGAGGTGATTTTCAGTGTGCTATCATGGCATTCAGACTAAATGCCACACAAAAAAGAGGGGTTGGTAACTTATTGTAAGACCTGCTTGAAAGTGTATCTGCCACTATGAAAAACTTCAGCAGTTTAAAGAGAAATTCTGCAGCTTTCTCACCCAAACAAAAAAATATTTCTTTCCCCTTTAAAGGAAGGGACAAGGATAAGTATTAGAAGTATTGGCTGGAACTTTTAACTATAGATATTGTATAGAGTAGATGTGGTGACAGCACATTGTAAAAAATATTTCTTTCCAGTCCCATTTATTTTCTTCAGAATGTGTTTCTGAAGAGGCCATCTAAGCTCTTACATAAAAATGTCAGGAACAATATTTTTAAAGAAAGAATTAATAAAACTTTGAATTTTGATAGTTACACACATACTGTCATATAATATTTTAGTGTGCTTTTATAAAATGTTTGAATGTTCTATGATTATTATACTTGAATATATAACATTAAGACTGAAGGCAAAGGAATGTCAGAAGAGATACATTATGAGAATGAAAATTACATAAAACTAGCCTTCTGATTAAGTAACAGTCAAGCATGGCACTGGCAAATGTCAAAACATATAATGATTATCATGTTCAAATTTGTATCTGAATTATACTATTGAGTAACTGTGCCATGAACCCTGTACCTTGTCTGACTGATATAAAATCTTTCCCTCAGATTTAGCCAAAATTGTTTTCATTTCTCTGGGCTTTAATTGTAACATGATAAAATGAACATAAACATCTAAATTTAAATGATGTGCATGGTAGGTGCCCTGTTAAAAAAAAAAAAACCTAATCCTCCCTCCTCTACAAAATAAAAGCCCATTTGCACATAATAAATAATATAGCCATGACTAGATTTATTAAAAATATTAACTGAATTATTCCAGTTATTGACAAACACATTCTGACTTCAAAATCCAAATGCAAATATATGATATGAGCTCTTAACTGTCCTTGGTTTATCTGAGCATGATTTGATTGCCTTAGCATCCTCTTCTGCTGAATTGCTGTAGCATTAGAAATGTAGCAATACAGTTGCTGGTGGTCCTACTTGTCACAGCAACAGTCCTTCACTGCTGAATCCCATCTCTGACAGGGACCAGTCACAGGTGCTCAGGGAAAACATACTGAACATATAGATATATATTCAGTAGAGTAGAGGCATGATACTGCAGCACTTCCCCCAAAAGTCAATAATTTATATTTTATTGTAATTTTTTCTCCCTTATCATGTACGCTAGCTTTTGATGTATGTCCTTCTATTACTTCTTTAATTATTTCTTATCCCATTTTGGTTACTGCTAAATGCCATGACAAAATTATATGTTTAACAATTGTTATTTTCTTTCACTTGCTTTAATCAGTTGCTTGATAGTTTAAGGGCATCAGATAGTTCAGGTTAGTTTCAGCATAAAAAAATATTTTTTTTCCACTTAATTCAGCGCCCTCATAAGCTTATAGTGCTCTCTATCAGATTCTCTCCAAGTCATCCTTTTTTCAAAGTGGATAATATATAGTTGACTATATATTTTTATATAGAAACTATTCAACGGTTTGCCTAATCACTCTTTATTAGAGGTCTAGGCTGGTTTTTAAATTTTTTTAATTACTAATTGAAGTTCATGTAACAGAATGTATCAATTTTCCTTGTGCATTGTTGCAGAATAACCTAAATTCCTTTAGGAAGCTGAAATTCCGGCAGTGGTCTTCATTTTCTTTGGCTGTAAAGCTGATTGAAAGTATAAGTAATCTACTTAACTTGATGGCAATTTCACATTGAAATATTGAGCAAATATCACATGATCTGTGTGATTTATTACTATTCAATTTATTGATCTCTTATTGAAAATGATTTATTAGCATGTCTGAAACAATTCCTCAAACTTCTCTCCTGTAAAGAATGGTGTTCATGTTTCCTTTAGCTTCTCTGTATTGAAATGCTCAAATTTTCTTCCCATAGCATTCCTTTCTGTACCTACAGATCCATTCACCCTAAAATCACAGATATTTGGCACAGGGTTGTAAGGCCATACAGCAGTTGGAAAGATTCTATGCTTATGATAGGTCTGTAAAATTATTCACAGCCTTGAACTATTTACTAAAACATTCCTCAAATCTTTTTTTTGTCTTGCATTGTTAATGGTTTCATATTAATGTTATGAAAAGTAATGATTCTCCTGGTCTGATTTATTTGTAACTTTCCTATCTCTGATTTATTCTTGCTGTAAGGTCCTCCTCTTTCATTATAAATGGCCCCTTTTTTCAGAGACGAGGCCCTTTAGATGGGCTTCTGCTGTAATGTTATTTTTATTCTGATTGGCTAGTGGTGCCTTTATCTATTTTCCGTGATCTATTTTACCCTGTCAGTTTCTCTTTCTCATTTCTTTTTTTTTTTTTTTAAGCTTCACATTTTTACATACCACTGCAAATTGAAGGAAACAACTCTGAGTAGTTGATACTGTTTCTCGTATTTCTATAAGGATATAGGTGACTGTTACAAAGTCACTATTTGATAACAGTATTTTGGACCAAATTCTGACCTTGACCCAGAAATAAATTAGGGTGGTTTTTTTCTCTCTTTTTGCAAGTTCTGAAAGTAGTTGCTGTAAGTACCAGTCATATATGACATCAAAAACATGTACTTTAAATGATATACCATCTGACATTTATCCACTTCTGATTATGTTTTCATTTATGGTTTTATGGACCATTTGGAACAAGATATATATTAAGGAGTCTAACTGAAGCTTTCTTCTGAACTAAAAACAGACGAATCAAACTTCTGATCCTGCTTACTTATACGCAGTGAACTGTAGTTACTACTGAAACACATCCCAGAATTCCTTTGGGAAACTTAACTTTAAAAGGGACATGGGAAATCTAATCCTTTCATAAGGAATAAAAATGAACTGGTTTTTAAATGGGAAGGGGAGAAATTTCTTCCATAAGCCGAAGAATCTGATATCAAGATAATGCTTTCAGGCCCATGGTGTGATTCTTGGAGTGTCCTGTGCTGGGCCAAGAGTTGGACTCGACGTTCCTGATGAGTCCCCTCCAAGTCAGCACATTCTGTGATTCTGTA
The DNA here is from genome assembly GCA_013397245.1 of Thryothorus ludovicianus. Taxonomy (NCBI): domain Eukaryota; kingdom Metazoa; phylum Chordata; class Aves; order Passeriformes; family Certhiidae; genus Thryothorus; species Thryothorus ludovicianus. The sequence continues at coordinate 247,170 of VZTB01004781.1, read as the reverse complement.
ATTCTGAGACTTTTAAAGCAAATTTCACCAAAGAGCAGACGTAGGGATAGCCACCAGAGGACCTGTAGAGTTCTGTAAGAGTGAAATAAAGTTTCCTACAGTGAGTAATGGTGAATATTGTAAAACTTACTAGGTTATAAAAGATTCAAAAGCTCACCTTTCTCACCAAACAACAGGATAGAAAATTCCTTTTATGGGGAGAAATATAAGCAAGAAATTGTGCTTTGATTTACAATTTTGCCTTGTGGTGTATTCTGTAGTTTCATGTGACAAGGTTTCAAGATAGATAGAAGACATAACTATTTTCCCACATTACTCAGGTATGTCTCTGTTGTGCTGAGTCTGTGCATTTGCTGCAAGTTAGATTTGTACTAGACTCCAGTATTTCTTCTCTGAAATGGCAAACACACCCATGGCACTCCACATAAAATGCCATTGTAAATGAAATGCTAAACTGAAGCACTCGCTCTGAATTGCCTATCCATGTAATCTGTAAATTACTTTCATTACTTCCATGCCATGCCATATTAAAGTTTTTGCTGTATCTCAAGACATGCAGCTCTGAAGTTGCACCTATTCATTCTGGGAAAATTTCCTAATGCTCCAGGCGAAGAAAGGTCTTCAGCATCTTATCCTTGTAGTCCAGATCTCCAAGATGGTAAGAAAAAGATGTTCCTGTAGCTGTTCAGATAAAACAGCCTCCTTCTTTGACAGAAAATCCTAGAATGAATAGTTAATTCTAGAGGATAGCATGGCACTAGTGAACAGGGAAGAAATGGAAATTGTATCATGTCATTCTGATTTACTATATAGCATACTTGCACTTTTGTATGAAAGTGAAGTGACTACTTTGGGGCCTTTCTTTTTGTGATGATCAGAACTCTCTTGATGCCATGCTCAGGGCAGTGCCATATGAAACACACACGTGCCATAATCCCACCCCTCCAAAGAAGGGAATCAGGATGCTCCATCAGAGAAGGGATCTCTTGCAAAGCTCATGTCAGAACTTAAAGCTGCTCTATACATTAGATAGCCTTAGACTTTGAGGGCTACTCAAGTGTTTACAGTGAATTACAAAAAAAAATTACAGGATTGTTGTGAGAGAGAAATAAAAATAAGCTTTTTCTCCAGAAATCCTGACAATCAAAATATAGAAAGACAAGTATGGGTGCTTTGTGATTCATATCAGAGGAACATTTCAGCATTGCTGATATTTTAGTACAGCTGCATAACAAAAAAAAGTCAAAAGAATAAAACTACATGGCTGAGATTCAAATATGCTCATAAAGCACAGAGTTTGGATGCTCGGTGAGCTTTGTAGCCTGAGTAATTCTCTCTTGTTCCATATCAGAAGCCTTAGGCGCTCTTGTCCTATGATGGCATCTTGTTAGCAAGCAGCAGACCCCAGCAGAAACAAAGGCTTAGGGCAGCTCTGCCTAACTGTCCATGAACTCCAGTTTCATTACAATTCTGCCTAACAAGAGACTCGGTTACTAATTTGATTTGTAGAAGAGAAAACCTTGGCAAATTAAAAGCAGCAAACATTCCCAAGTGATTTGCTGCAAAGTAGAATAAATGAGTAACTGCTTTAAATGAATCATATTACATTAATTTCACACAACAGCAAAAGTAGTTGGGTTTTTTCCTTATTTATGGGTGAAATTGTATAGTTTGAAAGCATCCATTATTTGAAGAATTGATAATAAAGGTGGTTTGTAGAAAAGACTTGGTTATAGAAGGCCTTGATGCCATTTAAAAGTTGTCATTTGAACAGTAGTATCAGTATCAGGGTACAAACAAGTCATCATTGTCTTACTCAAAATGGCTTCAGAGTTCAGGGGAGAAATATATTTGGAAAACAGCAGGAAGATTTTAATGCTTAACATCCTTACTATCTATGAGAAATATTTCTCTCGTAGATATCTCACAGTCTAGTGAAATAATTGCTCTAACAACCAGATTCAAGATCGATCATCCTGGGCATTCTCAAAAGTATATTTTGCCACTATTTTCCCCATAAGAGTTTTTACAAGACACTGTAACAAGGGTTGACTGCAATAGAAGAAATTAAACAGAGGAAAACTGGAACAGATGGGTTTATTCTAGATTTTGACATATAGAAGAATTTGAGAATTCAAGGTGCCTTGACCTATTTTGCAGGGTCAGAGCTAAGGCAAAGATTCTCAATAATTCTTGAAATAGCAACATTCTTTTCAAATATAAAAATATAGAAAAAGGAGGACTTCAAGTTATAATGCTAGATAGAGTGAAACATTTCTCTTAGAACTGGCATGCTGTGCTCCAACTCATCATTCATTCCCCACAATCTTAATGTTTTTTTCTGCCATTTCCATCACTCTTCTGTAAGCAAAATAAAACAGATGTGTCCATTTTCACTTAGAAATCTCCGCATTTCGTCGTCAGCATCATTCACTGTTTTATTTCCCTTTCTTTTCAAAAACATATTTCCTGTTAAAGCGACGCTAAAGCTTAAGATGTAAAACTTATTCCCCTTCTAATTTTAAAAACAGTTAATCTTTCACCTCAACAGTGTAACAATTTACATTAATAATTCCAGTTTCTTAATTTGGTTCCTGTTGTGGGTATGAAACTAAACACACACCTTTAATCATGTCTGATGAGCCCATTTGGTATTCTGTCCTGCAACAGGAACCAGATGAATTAATTTGGATTATTTATGCAAGTAAATTGCATATAGGTATTTTCTGGACAAATAGCCAATTGTACTTAACCATTTCTCACAGTCACTAGAAATAACTAAAGTGAACTGTGATTATTATATAATTTCTAACAATTCCTTAGAGGCTGTTTTGGATCCTAGTACTAATAAGGTGGTAAAAATTACTTTAGGGCCAAGTAGCTGTGGAACAGCAGTATCTTTCAGACATGCATATTTCTATTTACTATGGTCATTGCAACACAAGAATAGAACAATGAGACTTGATAGTATCCGCTTTTTTAATATGCTCTTCTTGACAATCATTGCCTACCAAAGAGAGCTGCTCTAGAAATTATTGAAAAATAGTCTAACTGTTAATTTTGGCTTCAAGATACAAGATCAAGATCTTCTTCACCTTCAGCCTAAAGGAATAAGGATGTTTTAGAAGTATGTGTACTGAAGTGAAAGATCAATCTTAATAGATGAAGTATGCCTTTTTATAACCATGTGTCATGCTTTTATCCTTTTTATAAACAACTTTCAATCCTAGGGTTCATGAGAAAAGCTAATGTGCAGGGCTCTGTGCCAGTCTAGGGCATAGTTATTAAGATATGATATTAATGGAAATGACCCCTGTCAGTAAGACAGACTAGGCTTGTTTCTGAAGCCTATCTGGTCTACCAGTTTTATATTTCAGTTGTTCCCCATGGCCCATCTGTGCACTGGCACATAAAGTTACAGAATTATAGGAATGTAAATTTCACCACTAAAAGTATTCTTATAAGTAAAATAAGTCAAAAAGTTCAAACTTGATCAAAATTTGTTGAGCCAATGACTTTTGAATGCTAAAGACTTTCTTTTCTAAATGTGAGATTGGACTCTGCAAGAATCTTCAGTATTGGACTCATTTGATCTCCTATTTTGCTGGTGGGGTAACTTCCTTTTATTTAACTTTCCAATTCTC
>VZTB01004781.1:225932-237405 GCA_013397245.1 Thryothorus ludovicianus | reverse complement strand
TTCATCACTTTCTAATATTTATGAACTTTTGTTATAAAAATCTTTTCTTACTGAACTATCTCAGCATGTATATCAAAACTGCAAAATTGTAGTCTGCTTTGGTGAAGCTTTTTGTTGTTGATTCCATCTTGAAAGCTGCAATATACCATTAATTTCATGTTTCATACTGTGTCATTTCTACCGCTATTAAATTCTATTACTGCATTTCACAGAGGGGCGAACTCCTTCCTCCCATGCCTTTAAGAAAAATACCTTTAAAAATAACCTTTTTAACGCAGTTTGAAATACAACAAAGTGATTGCACATACTGACATGTCACATATTACTCATCTCCTAGTATTCCCTCAAACGAGGACATAACACAGTTCACATTGTTGGGCTCACTGTATTTTAGACACATTTTAGGCAGCTGAAACAGGAGCTATTGCTTTAGGACATGCTTTGTATGTATGGGAAGGATTCATCAGTTGTTCTGCATGATACAGATTTTGGGATGTACTAATCAAGGAGTATTACTAACCAAGCCTGCCCGTGATAGACCACATATCAAAACAGATTCTGCTCCAAAATATGGGCAACTCATACATGAGTCACTTTATAAAGATCCATTTTTTCAGAATTTAAAGCATTTCGTGACTATCCCATATGAATAAAATAAAAGTGTGTAAAATCTAGTTCCACCTTACTTCAGGCACCCTCTTTTTAAAGGCTTTCTGAGAGATAATTTTCTGAAACTTACTGGCAGGTGATGTTTTGCTGAACTTCAGTGGAACTTTGGCCATGCAAAATACCTGACATCCCAGCCATGAAAAAACACAGTATCTGAGACCTTGTTAGACTGAGAACTTTATGGGCTGAATTCCCACCTGAAGTAGAATTTTCATGTTTGTTTTTATCATGATATATACTGAGGAACTTTGACACTTTTTGATTAATCAAGAGCGTCCCTCTACAGTGACACTAACCAAAAATAATCAGGCTGTGGACGCAGATTTCTTGCTTCAAAAATAAGCAAACAAACATCTAAAGAGCTATTTTGTCTTCTGATTCTGGACCTTTGATCTGAATCAGCTGAACGTGAAATAGTAAACTTGTGGGACTCAGTACATTGTGAGTGACCCAACAGGAAGAAGCAGCATTATGGCTTCCCTGAAAAGGCACTTTGACCCTTGTTTCAATAATGTTTCAGTTGGGCAGAAAAAACATTTCTTTCTGTGGTACATCTCCTTCCCTTTCTTTTCATTTAGCAGCTGATTTGTTAAAGGGACAAAGCCATCATAACCTTTGATTGTAAGCATTTTCAAAAAGATCCAGTTTGGAAATACTTATTCTTAAATGAATAATTCAAAAACTAGGTAAGAGTGCTCCTGGCTCTTGATGAGAAGGGCATTACAGAATTTGGAGAGTTTGGAGAGAAAGAGCTAGGATTAGCATTAGTCAAACAGACACAACAAGTTGAAAAAAAAATTAAGTTGCTTTCCTCTAATTCTTGATGAAATTTCAGTCTACTAGCCAAAATTTTGTTTCCTATTTTCATGATTTTTTTTTTCTGGGTATTTTATATATGATACTGTCCCAAACAACACTCAACTCACTTTCACTTTTATTATTCTAGTTTTCAAGGTATTCTATCTTTTCCTATATTGCTCAACTTCTCTTTTATTGGTGATTGCTCTCAAAATGTATTTTCATATACTTCTTTTTGTGTCAAGTTTTAACATAATATTCAGCAGTATTTTTACTGAAGACTGATGCTTGATTAGCCTCTACAAGAGATTAATTTTACACAGTGAACATAGATTTATGAAAAAAAATCTATATCTAAATCTGAAATAGAGCATACTCCCTAAAAACGTAAGTTTATTTCACAGTTAACTTGATAGAATACAGTCAGAAGTTCAAGAATAGAGATTAAGGAAAAAAAACCAAACAAATAACTCATGCAAATAATAAAAAGTGCATCCAAATAGAGGCCTATAGCAGATTGGCTCCCTCTCCATTCATAAAAATATTTCATATGGGACACCAGACTGACTAATGACTGACATAGTGTTGCATTATTAATAACAAAAGCTAGGTAAACTTGAGGTAAACTTTTCTTTCTTGGAATTTTTTTCCCATTGTCTTCTGCACTGACAAAAAAAAATTCTGTTATCAAACAGGTAGGTGTAGTTTGCCTGAAAATTAGGCAGTATAAATGTGCCTCTATAACTATATTTGTGCAATTATATTTGTCAAACCTACCAAGAAAATCACTGATAGCAGCAAAAGAACTTTCTCTACATGCTAACTGTGAGCTTTTTCCCCAAAACCTACCTCTCTGCTATGATTTTTGGATACTTTTCAAGGTGTTCAAAAACTGTGCTTACGTAGCTCTTTAAGTGCAGATGCACCTGCATGGCCAAGAACTATGTGTTAAAAGCTGCTGGAGCCCAGAAGAAACTTCCTTTTGAAAGCAAGGGGAGTTAGTTACAAACCAGACTCGTGTGAAAACAGGTCCTTAGTTGTGGTGGCCTAGGTCAGCAATTACCTGGTAACAAAAACAAGCAGGTCCATTGATACACACAATGGCAGCCCCATCTTCACTCAAAACCATGCAGTGCTCAGAAAAGTCTTTAAACACTGAGGGGTTTCCCCCTCCTCCATTTACATCAATAAAATTTGTGCCACTCTGCAAGATAGAAGAGTGTGTCATTGTTATTCATGGAAACTGTCAGGCTTTTTAACTCTGCTGAGAAACAAGAAGGGTGAATGACAGATGGAGACAGCTTTCTTGGCAAGGAAGTTCTCTGCTAGCAGAATGCCATCATGTAAGTCCTAAAAAAGAGAAGAGATGACAATTTAACTTGTTCTTATACGTAATGTCACCTGAAGAGAGGTCTTTCACTGTGAAGTAGCCTGTTTTGTCATATTAACTCCTGTGTATACAGGCTGATGCTGCCTTCATTCTTAGCCTTAGACACCAAATGGTCTTGAAAAGCTTGAAACATTTCTATTAAGTGTAATACCACTAATGCAAGCTGCTTTAATGGCTTCCCAAAACCAGGGAAGTATTTTACTCCAGTGTGAAACCTTGAAAAGATGAACTTGAAGATTTTATAAGAAACTTCAAAAGTTCTGCCTATTGCTGAGATGTTCAAACTGAAGTGGCTCTTTATCTTGTTTAGTATGATGTGTTTTCCCATGCTTATTATACAGTCTTGAGGTAAAAAATATGAATCAGGGCAATACACTTCAATATTATACATGTACATTCATGTTGTGCCAAGGTATTCAATGCTAGGTCATTTAAAACATGGGAAGGACATAAGAGAAAACTCCTCAACTAAGCATGTGTGTGTGGGAACACAGGTGGACAGGAGAAGGAGAATGATGGCTGGAAGGCAAAAACTGAAAAAAAATTAATTTTGGACTAAGCAAAAGCTCTCGTATACACCAAAATGGAGTACTTAATGTTGAATCGGAGTACTTTCTATGAACTTTGTTTAAAAAGTCTTAAGGTTTTTGCTATTTCAAATTTAAAAGTTCCTTTACAATGTTCATCTTTTAACTTTCTTTTTTTCCAGTTTGGTGAGGGTGTATTTTCTGTTGTTTTGGTTTTTAACCAACCATTTGCTTCCACATCATCTCAAATTCAGATTTTCTTTTCCCATTGAGTAGATGCTATAATTACAACAGAAAGCTTCTTCCTAATTCTTTTGTTTCTCCTCTACTACATATGAAATTGCAGATGCATGTACTTGGAAAAAGTTCTAGAGATTTTGGGACTTACTACTTGACAGACTTTATTAATCACTTTATGAAGAGCTCTTAACATTAGCTATTCTTAAATTTATCATTAACTTCAGGATGAATGTTTTTTGAAAATCCATTTGGCTCTATTCTTAGCTATTTTTTATCCTTGAACATCTAATGATCACCTTGATATTGTACAAAAGGACTAAAATTAGTTCCTCAAGGTATGGAGGGTCCTCAGCATCCTAGTTATAAAAATTGTTTCCTCTAAATAATGAGGTGGAGAATATTCTGAATTACATTTATTAGGATTGGACAATACCATGGGAAAATGTTTCTCTTTTAGAACGTTAGCTTTTTTAAAAAAAGTAAGTTTACTAAGCCACAGAAACAACTACTGGTTTATTACCTTTTGCCTGATTTACCTCTCATTTACTCCTGATTGCTGTAGCTAAAATGAAGAGGTTCTTGTTGTCACTTTTAGTAAAAACTTCAAGCCACATGAAAGTGTTCAAGTGCTCTAACTCTGAAGTGATAGGATAGGATAAAATGCTTATGGATTTACATTGCAGCAGCAGAGGATGTAATTGGCTTTGCCCATGTACATTTCAGCGTTGTCTAAGCAGTATCAGATCTCAAGTAAAGTTACAGCAGTTCCAGCAGCTTGTGCTGCTCCTGATCTTCTAGAGGCAAACATTTTCTTTGCCCTCAATTTTTTGATAGTTATTATCTAGTCTTTTGTTCAGAGTATGAGGAGAACACTCCCCCCCCTCCAAAAAAAAAAAAATCGCACAAAAAATTACCTCTCCCTCATATTCTTTAAACTTAGGACCACTTAGACACATGTAACATTTTTTTTACATCTGATAGTAATTAATACTTTATTTTCTCACCTTTGTGCTAATATGAAACTCTCTGAAATTAAATATTTCAGATAAAATTTTTCTATCATCTTTTGATAAAACTCTTTGGTTAGTTTCACCTTTATTTCCTTCATAATATTCAGTGATGTCTGTATGTCATCTGTTTGAGCCTTTAATGTATTCTGAGTCCTACTACAGTGCAATATCCTATGAGCCTGAATGGAGTCTGAGGCTGAAAAGACAGCTTGTGATGTCTGAATTGCAATATCTAAAAAAGTCTTCCAGTTCTTATGAAGGCTATTTGGAAATATGAATAACAACTTCCATGGGAAATACAAAATATATGGTTAGTAAGATTGTAGATCAACCTGACAGCAGCTATGGGTAATAAAGATACTAGTAAGCATTTTTTCTGAGTGGCATTCTAGTCCTTTATGTTCTACCTTGGCTTATCTCTGCTCCTCAGTATTGGCATGTAAAATGTCAAAGATGTTAATCATAAAAAAGCAGAAAAAGCTTACTAATATCCCTTACAAAAATACTTTCTAATATACTTATCTTGAGCATTCTTTCTTTCAGCATTTATTTTCTTACTTGAATATGGTAGAATCAATATTGCAAATCACATTCACACAGCTCATCAGAAATCACTGGATTTGGTGATTATAATTTTAAATAAAATGAAATTTTCTCCTTAATGATGGAGCACTATGCAGTCATTAGAACGCAGGTTATGTAATTGCTGGGTTGCACCCAAAATAAAAGACTATCATCTTGCTTTCTGCGGCATCTATTATGCCTTTCTACAGCACACGATGGAATTCAATGAACTAATGTTATAGAAATGTGCTGCTTCTTATTTGCTTCATGTTTTCATATACATGTATACTAAAAATTTGCAGTGATGGAACTGGAGCTGTCAGCATTATGATCTTCATTTAAATTCTCTTTGACAATTTCTTCATCTACAAATGCAGAAGGGATTTATACAGCATTCATTGTCCTAGGTTGCCACAGAAATTGACAACCATTGGTAAGCCAGGGAAATATTACATGTCATTTTGAACTCTAAGCAGCAAAGCAACATTTTAGTGTGCCTGCTTCTCAAGCTGTTGATTCTGTCTTGAGCTCTGACACAACAGGGGAAGAAGAAGATGCAGGCCATTACAGTGTTTAAGCTGACACAAGGTCTCTGTGCAAGACACTAAAGGAATTTTTTTCAGACCTCAAAGATGTGTGATGTACTCTAGGGAAAGGAAGGAAAGTGACAGGAGTTTGGGGTATGTCATGCTAGGCAGACTGGGGATGCATGAGGACAACAGAGGTATGAACACCCTGGTGCCATCTCACCCATTCATCCTTTTAGATTTTTAGCTGAAATAAATGATTCCCAGTGCAGGACCCAGGCTTAGTCCAGCCCAGCATCAGCCCAAAAGAAAAGGCAAATGAGCAACCAAGAATTGTGGAGCTCCCTCTAGCCTAGTCTGCTCTCCTGTTTATCAGTGTAGACATCTCTGAAGTTTGTTGGCAATGCCTCTAGTGAAAAATCAGAACTGAAGGTGACATCTGCTACCTTTTGATATATTCTGCACATTTTACAAGTTTAGTGAGATGAAACTTGTTAAGGAAGCTTTGCCCAATGTACTGCTTTATTTCCAGTAATATAATGTTACTTTGGATCCAACCTGGATCAAATCGTGCTAAAAGTGTGAAGGCTCTGTGCATTATCAGATAAAGGAGACTCTTGTAGGTGAAAACAGTAATGTTGATGTGAGTAGTGTTGATGTGGCCTTAGTAGATATTTGGGAAAAGTATAGTGAGGTTTCTGAAATGAGACAGCAAGAAGACTGAAAATGAAGGCTGATCTTCAAAAAGGCAAAATGCTTTTCCTAACTATCACAGAGCTGATATTTTTTCTGTTCTTGCAAAGCTAATGCTTCTGTTTATTGAAAAAGATGATCTAAAAGAAGATAACTTTTTTCATCCAAATTTCTGCAAATGCCATGTTCCTGTACCATATTTAGGCCCAAATTACTGTGGATTTGTGTGAAATGAAGAATGAGCAACTATTTTTCCTGACATCAGTGTTTTATGATTACTGAGCTATTTAGAAATATTTGACATTGTACTGATTTTCTCTCTCAAAATAAACTTTTCTGATTACCCTTACATTTCTGTGATTTCTTTTGTGCAGTAGTGAATCTGCAGCTTGTGAGGTAACTGGCAAAAAGTCTGATCCATCAGCATTTTTGTTTGCTTTCTTGAGTTTGTAGTGGCACAACAACAATGAAGAAGCAATCATGCATCATCCAGCTAGTCAAAAAGAACAAAGTTCTGAAAGTGGAAATAATTCATGGTGTTATCATTACATATTCAAGTTCTATGTGGCTTTTCTGGAGTTTTTCTTCTGAATTTTAATCAAACCTTATAATTCTGGAATAGGAGTGATAGTGGCTGTCTTCTAAATGCCAAAGGTTTGGGGATGAGATGTGATGTGAGATGTGACACACAACTTGCCCAATAATATTTTCATATGATTTAGATTTTTTCATTTTTATAAAACTTATTTTTAATGTAATGGACCTTGAAAATTTCCACTAGATAAAAAGGTCTTCAGATTTAAAAATGCTTCAATTTTAATAGATGTTTTTAGTACAGTTCTCAAGTAAATTTCCTGGCTCTATGCAATATTGACAAACTTAGTAACTTAAAAAACAGAAGCCAAATTCCAAAAACCCTGATAAAAGGAACTTCTCTTGAGTTTTCTCTGGGAACTGAAATTCTTGATTTCCTATATGCGTAGGTGGACCCCTAGGTTTCCCTTTCAGCTGAATTTCTCAGTTAACTTTGAGAACAAGGGTTTGATTCCAAGAAAACCCCAACAAATGAGATTTACAAGACTTATTCCCACAGCAGCAGTACAAATACGTGAGGATAATTTTGAAACTTGATGGCAAAACTGGACATGGAGGAGGACCAAATGACTTAGAAAGTCAATTTAAAAAAGTTATATGTATTGCTATTTATAACCAGGGTCTACATAAAAAAAAGCATTTCATTTTTTAAGGTGAATATATTGAAACTTTTCTCTGCAGAAGGTTTTGAAAACAAGGTTCTCTGTGGGAGTTTAGAGAATCTTGAATTTTGAAATTTTGTGGAAGAGTACTTTTGTTTCACATCAAATTTCCATTTCTGCTATGCTATCAGCATCATGCCTTTCTCTTGAGGTTTAAATGATCTTAAGACAAGTGACAGAGGATGTGAAGATCTCTGAAAGAGCCTTGAATGTCTGAGGATGAAAACCAGGTGTGATAAAGCATGTCAGTCCCCTAAATACCAGAATCACCAATTGTTTGTTTCAGATCAGGGTTGTACTAAAAAAAGGATAAATCCCTTTCCCTTTCTTTCTGCCTTTGAGTGTGGTTTGCAATGCTCTCTCCCACTAAGCAGATTGAGAAAAATCATGGGAACAGACCTGGTCATTTTACATCCTGCATTACCCAGAGGTAAATACTATAATCAAAGCAAACTCCCATTCCATTACCTTTATACACTCTTTTATATGGTAATATTACAGATGGTTGATCATCATTTTACTAGATTCATCCTCTGCTTAGAGCACATCAACCTCTTGTGTTTGTAGCAGTGAATGTGAAGGTGGGTACTTTACCTTTCATGTGATGGCAGAGATTTGTTTCTGCAACAAATGCACTGAATAGTGGATTTCCTGCGTGAGGAGAATTGATTAGACATAACCTGGGGTCCCTTCTGGGTAATTCTATACATAAAGCCACAATCTCAGAAAACTTACCTTGGAGGACTTCAGCTTCTCAGTTGCAAAAGCATGGCTGAACAGCTTCTCATGGACATCTTGCTTTGTAGCTCTTATCCCTGCTAGGATGTTTCACACTCTTCTGTCCGAGGTCATATCAGAAATCTTAGTGGAAGTTTTGTCTTAGGAGAACGTGGAAAACTGGAAATGAAGTATGTTCTCAATACACTATATTGTGGAGCCAACGTGTGAATGGTGTCAAGATGCTGCTCTTTCATCATTTATCATTTATGGCTTGAGATTTGAAACATCAAATACCTGAAGGTTTGAACATACTCCCACTGAAGAAATTGTATATTCTGCAGCTCCACTGCAAGTTCTAGGGCAAGCATAAGTTATTGCTGTATGTCTTGTATATTTGCAGCTTTTAACTCACACAACGGTGATTTTTCTTTTTCCTTCCTTCCTTTAAACTAGCTTAATGCTTTAAAAATTCAGCACTGCCTAATAGAACTAGGTGGCTTAAGACTATGTGAAAAAAATATTTGCTGAAAAATATGCCTGTAATTTTTTACAAAGCAGGCATGAATTTTCCAATTGTGACCTATGACCCTTACTAAAAAATTGTTCTCAGGATTCAGGAAATTAAATTGAATTTCATATCTTGAAAGTCAATGTCTGCATTCACTTCAACCTCCAGAGGCAGACCTAACTGGTAAGCTGTGAAATTCCAGATGCAACATCTCCTAAATCTTTCCTGCCAGTAGTCGTACTTTTCTACACAATTATTACATGATTTCATAGCAATCATTTCTATACTTAGGATGGTTTTAGCTATTATGCTTTTTGCACTGAGTGGAAGAACATCAGGGCTGAGTGTCTTCAGACAAAAAGGCAGCTAAATCAAAATTTCCAATATGCTTGGTAAATTTCCTAACTCTGGATGATGAACTAAAAAAGTAAGTGGAATTTCTGACAAGATCAATGCCCTTTGGTTTTCTGAGTACTTTAATCTTTTGATGAATTAATCTCTTGAATATAAACCCATATTTTTAAAATTCAGTTGAACTGAATAACTTTTTTGTTAGCTGCCACCATAAAGAAGTGTAATTGATTTCATAGCCTTTTTGGTGATCTTCTGTGATGTTCTTATTGCCTGGCAGAGATGAAAAGGTACCAATGAAGCACATCCTTCATCATCAAGACAAAAGAACAAGTCTTGCACATGGCAACCTTCTAGGCAAGATTTGTTTACTTAGTTATTTCAAGTTGTCTGGAAACTACAGAAAGAGTAAACTATTAATGACGTTCTCTTAAATGTAGGAACATACATGTTGCAGAGGAACTAAAGTTCTTGCTAACAGTCTGGATTGCAAAATTGAAAAAAATTATTACATTTGTATATGACAGTGGAGGATAGGTTTAAATTCAAAGAGTTTTTGACAAACTAGATAAATATTTTGGAAAAAAAGTTACATTCAATAGAGACAATACAAAATGGAGAAATATTCATCCATAGAAATAAGAGCAATGGATCTTGAGGAAAACAAAACCAACCAGGGCTTAGATTTTATCACTAAGTAATACTGTTGTTACAACCAAAGCTTGTATTCCATATGGAAGCACAGAAAAAGAGTACATGCCGTGACATGCGCATGATTATCCTTCTTTTCTTATAAACAAATACAAGATTCCAAGTAGCTCCATCTCTGGGCTTCAAATAATATACAAATCAGTTAAAAACAGTCCTGATGGAGGCAGGAGGATACATCAGCTCTTGAGGTGTCCTGGAGTGACTAAAGAACAGTTTCTGGAAGTGGGCTTTACATGTGTAAAGACTGAGGGAAATACTCTGCTTGCTGTCCCTTTGGTGGCTAATGTAATACTCTGAAATCTCAGCAAGGGAGGTTCAGGTTGTACATTAAGGAACAGTTTGCAGTGGCAAATCAAAACAGATTGCTGGAGGAGGCTGGAGTGGTGCTATCGCTGGAGGACTTCAGAATGGGTTAGACAAACACTTGTCAAGAATGACACACGCATGTAGTTGATTGTGCCTTGGGGCAGAGCCAGGGAGGAGCTGACCTTGCAAGGTCCCTTTTAGTCCCACCTTTACATAAAGAGCATTATGCTGTTTCCTCCCATCCCACCTTCATCGTTCAGTTTTCCTGTTATGCCTTCAAGCCTTCCCTTATCTCCAGCTACTCTCCTAAAAATGACCTTTCTACTGCCCCTTTTACTATTATATACATAAATTGGAAATGCTTCCTGAACAAGCTGGTTCTGTGGATGGACAAGACTGATCTCATCCATGGAAAAGGACAAGACTACTCACCATTCATAGCTATGTACTGTGGTTACTGCAGGATTACGACCTAGACATTCAGAAATATTTTAGCTACCAATAGGAATAGGGACTGCACCTGAAGTGACAACTTTCTATACTCAGGGCAGAAAGAAAGGAAGTTAGAGGTAGCTTTGTCTTTCAATATTCATTCTGGACATGTCAACGTTATCAGTCTGATACACATTTTCCCACTGTTTGATGTGACAAAGTTGAAAGGGCAGTAGGTCCTAGTAAGCTTAACCTGAGCGTCCTCCTGTTTCACTGAGAGGAGTTAGTTTGGGAAGACAAGGCCATTACACCGTGTAGTCAGAACGAGCGCCTGAACTCAAACCAGAAGCCCAAACGGGCTCGAATGCAACACGCTGGGTACAAATCGGCATCGCTTTGAACATCAGCTCCACTCGGTGCTCCTACCGAAGTGGGGGGTGACCTCAGCCCCCTGCGGCTCGGGGAGGGCTGGAGCTGCCCAGGTAGCGGCCGGGCGGGCTCCGGAAAGGCGGCGCTGCGGGGGCAGTCCGGGGAGACCCCGGCAGGTGAGCGCCCCAGCACCGCCTGGCGCAGCGGGCCGGGCCCGCGGGCAGGGAGCCGCCCGCGGGCTCTCCGTGCGGTTCCCCCCGCATTTCACGTAGCGCCGAGGAGGACGGACCGGAACGGGAATTGCAAGCCCCGTCCCCGATGCGCGGCGGCGGCAGAACCAGCAGCAGCAGCATCGCCCGGCTCCAGCCCCGCACCGGGCTGTCGCTCACCGCCTCGCCCGCC
>VZTB01004781.1:158543-225152 GCA_013397245.1 Thryothorus ludovicianus | reverse complement strand
GCCCGGGAGCGGAGCGGGGCTCGGGGCCGCAGCCGCCCCTCGGGGCACGGCCCCGGCTCTCGCCCCTGCGGGGCTGCGGGCGCCCGGCGCCGGCCCGGGGCGCGGAGCGGCAGCGGCAGCACGTGTGCTTGTCCTGCCGCCGCGCCGGAGACGGAAAGTTGTGAGAGCCCCTGAGTCCGCTGGGCTGGGCTTCCCGGGAAGGGCGAGGGCTGAGCGGGTACACAGGCTGCCTCTGAAATTAGGAGGACGTGGGATTTTGTGTGCTGCGTTGGTGAGCTGAGGGTGATGCGAGGCTCTAATTTTCATTACAAGAAGTGGAGGTTTTACTGCAACTTTTGTTTGCCTGCCTCTCTGCAATACTTCTCGAACTGGTGTGCAGCTGTAGGTCCGCTGAAATTGCTTGGGATCCATATAGATGTCTGACCACCGAGATTTTTTGTTTCCTCTTCTGTTGTAAATTCGACAGAAGTGACTGTCAGTGTTTTTTTGTCTCTTCTGAATATTACTGTTGTGACCTGATGCGGCGATGCTGTGTTTAACTGCTTGTCAGTCTGATGTCACAAAGAACTTTCAAATATTTTCAGTTTACAGTTTTCTTGATCACTGTTATTAATAAGAGCAGTTGACATAAGCTGTTTTTTGCTCGAGTTATTCTTCAGCTTGATGGGTTTACGTATGGCTCGTAAATCACAGTATGACCTGTGTTAAGTGAAGTTTAGTTTTAGGGAGTTGTTGTAATGCACTTCTTTATAATCCTGCCTGTAATTTACCAAAGCTTCTGTTTGTTCTGTTCAACAATGCAATGCTCCTACACTGTAATTTTCAATGTAATTTAAATATAACATGAATGTTTCATAGATCATTGGTAAGAAATTATGGGATTGTATGATCTTTTAGCTTGTTTACCACTTACATAGCCTTTACGTTAAAGTGTATTGATGGCATCATCATTTTAGTGTATTAGTAGCCTTCATTTCAAGGGTCATCACCCGTGTATGGTCAGTGGCTTCAACTGAGCAATAAAATATTTGATTCTTTGTTAATAAGGGTATCCATTACAGAATTTAGTCCTCCAGAGTATCATGACTTTGGTTAATGAAATATGCTGAATATTACTAGAGGAGGAAGTTAAGGATAGCTTCCTAATTTGAAGCTTACTTTATGTTTCCATGGGTTTTAAAATGCAGTAGGTGTCAGGTGCTAAAATTTAGTTGGAAGTAATTTCTGCTGAAAGAAAATTATACATGATCATAAGTGTCTGTCATTAGTTTACAAGGTGCATGCTGCAGTCTTTGCAGTTTCTAATTTACTTTGTGACTTAGGAAAGGTAAGATATTCAATGAAAGTAATGATTTCCATGTGTGTTGCATGGCTCTTTAGAACACACATGCCTTGATGAAATTTCTAATGTTCAAGAGTGCACTCTAAGTAGAACATGATTTGATAACACTGAAGGGAGTTTTTTTATTAAAAAAATATGAAAGAAAAAGACTCTGTATAAAGTGGTGTAAGAAAGAAACAACTAAGCATATGTCAAGGACTAGCAAGGCTTGCTAATGAGACCCCCAAAAATTTTACATCATAGGTTTTCTGTAAAGGTCTTTTTACTAGCTTCCTTTTTTCTCTCCCGTTTTTTTTTCCCTTCCCTTTTCTCCCAGTCTGAATACTAATTGAGCAGTAATGGGACTGTTTAATGGAAAAACAATAAAAATGAGCAGTGAAACTTTGAACCTTACAGCTGACTCTAATGTAATTCCGTTATCATGGTAAGTATTGAAATCATGTTGGCAGTGTCATTACCCAGTGAGGATGGAAGGTTGGAGTACAGACAAGTAATGCAATTAGGTTACTTATGTCTTTTGATGTGCACATTATAACCCAAAATACTTACAAGGAACAGGGATTGAAATATGAGTTTGAATTCTACTCCCCCTGAAATATAAAGAAAATGGTAAGACTTCTTTGCAACTATCCCATAAATGAGGTCGTACTAGGAAAGATTGCATCAGTATCCTAGCAGAAATGTAACTTCTTTTTTTCCCTATTAAGTTGGTAGTAGATGCAAGAATTTAAATGCTCAGCACAGTTATTCTTTGCCCTTGAGGTATTCAATTTCTTGATACTGAGTCTGACTTAACACAAGTTTAGAGGTTAGTCCTGAAACTGAAGTAGGCTTTCCTCATATATTCTGAGATTGTGTTAGGTCACAAAAGGTATGTGTATAGAGTCAGCAGCACATCATGCTACTGGTGTACAGTTGGACTGCTGGGGTGTGTCCTGACCATGGGAGAGGGGCACAGCTGTCTGTGACTTCAGTAATTTAGTTACAGGCTGGACTGGTTTTTGCCTTCGTGGGTAAAATGAGTAACTAGTTGGTATTCTGACCTTGACAGTAGTGTTTATAAATGTGACATCTTCTTTTAAACACAATTAAATTCATGTTATAGATCATCAGGTGGTTTTGAGGAGATGACATGGTGAAATAATGTTTTGACAACTTTTAAATTAAGCTTTCCCATTCATTGCTGAAACAAACATCCCCGAACTTCCCTGTGAATGAGGGCTCTGTCAGCCTCTCCCACCAGCTCAGCTGCTTGCCACAGCACTGGGGTGAAGGAGGAATGGCAGTCTGATGGAGGGGGTATTGATATCCTGACAGCAGTAAGCAGAGAAGCTGTTCAAAAGCAGTCCACAATGCAAAAATAGTCTGTTTCTATCAATGGTGGAACAGTGTCCCCTGGGGACTGTGTCATTTCCAGAAGAGGCACTTGTGTTCTTTATTGCTGTCTAGAAATTCTAATATGACAAACTATATTGAGGTTTTTTTTGTGAAAATAGTGCTACAATAAGTTATGTAAGAATTTTTTTTTCATTGTGCAAATTCTATTTCTGAGTAGAGAAGCTCTTCTTTAAGAAAAATTGAAAAATGAGAAAATTATACAGCTATGATTTCAGACAACATTAATGATTTTGATTGCTTTACATTAATTCTATAAGTATCATTCATCTCTATGAACTTTTGTTTCATTTAAACTTTTTAAAGCCTTCATGTGTTCACCTGAGAACTTGATAGGCTTGATTTTTATATTTTGGTTATTGTTATTTACTTCTAGTTTATCATATTTAAAGTGGAGCTTCAAGGGTAAATGTACATGTAAAGCTTCTGAGTTATGTGATGCAACAAGATTTCCATAAGATACAGTTTGACATAAATGGTAGACATGAGTGGGAAAAAAAATATCGTTTATTTCTAGTTGAATCTTTTTTGCTATACTGTGGGAACAAGGGAAATTGAATAGGGTATTTTTATTGACTTTTAAAAAAGAAGTCTTAAAAATTCCTTAAAACATTATTATGTGCTTGAGTTTTGATGATGATTTTTACAGTTAGTTTAAGTTTGGGAGGGGAGTTTGGTTTTGTTTTGTCATTGAGATATTATGTATGTGATGTAACTGTCTTGTTTGATCTTTTGATAAAATTCCAAGACCAGGGTGTTTGGATCCTAAGTTATGCTGGTAAAACTTTTAATTTCAGTTTTGTTTTATATGGAGGAAAAACAACAATTTAGTGCAACCCAAACCTGGTTATCTCGTGCTATCTACAGTTAGTGCCACTCTGTTTGCCTACAGTAAGGCTTTACCCTTGTCTCTGTTCATACACTGTCAGTATAAGAAGCATAACTTCATGTAAAAGTACCAAATGTCCTGCAGCAGTTTTCCACTGCCTGTTAGGTAGGTATTGTGATACATGTTTCTTTTTGTTCATATAGGAGGCCAGTGTGGGTGGTGACTGAAAGGAGAGCAGTCTAGTGAAGTAACCCCTAATACATCTCAACTTCATTTTGTGGCTTTTTTTTTATTTGTCACATCCCTGCTTCCTGATGTCAAATGTCCTCACTTGAAATTGGATTGAACAGCAGCATCTCTTAGTCACAGATGCTCTGTAATACTTAGAGGTGTGTTACTGAAATGCTTTGTGACGTGTAAAGTAAGGAAAGAAGATGGATTTCTGGCTTCGTTTCACATATGCTCTGGCATAGGGAGGGGTGCTGCTTTAACCTCCTGACTGAGGCACTTCTACTGGAGAAACTGGTGATGGTGTTAGCCCTTTTTTATTTTTGTGCTTGCATGGTGTCCAGAACAAAGAGCAAAAGCTGTGCTGTGAGTTGGAAACATGGTTCCATGGGATAGTCACGGAGCTCTCTTTCCATTGTCCTGTGAATGAAGTGTGTGCTTCTGTCTGGTTAGCCCCAAGATTGCACCCTTCTCATGGGATGGTGAGGTATGGATTTCAATGAACTCCTTAGGATAAGGAGAACTTAGTCCTTACAAATCCTAGGCCTCAACTGTAGTCGGCAAACAGGCACAAAATCGACTTACTAAGCCTGGTGGTAATGAAAGTACTGACTTTGTCTTCTGGATCCAGAAAGCAGCTTCAGCCTGAATTCTGTCTTGCAAACAGTCGTGAGTTCCTGAAATCTGTGAAAGAAGTGAAAATTTAAATTTACCCCAGAATGCAATGTTTCCTACTGTTCAACGCACAGGTTCTGATAATAATAAATAATAAGTTTTTCAGGACAGTTAACCCTGTCAACTCACTATTGATGCCAGCCAAGTACCAAGCTTGGGTTGCTGAATTTGGTTTCTGGTGCATAAAAGCAGCATCTTAAGAGCTCAACTTACTTTCCCCTACCCACCCCCCCAAGCTGTATTTCCCTTGCTTTTCTGGTCGATTTCAACAGCTGCAAAACCTTATACGAAATATGGCTTGTATGGCACCTATTTTCTATTATTACACTGTTAGGACACTGTCAGTTACTTATATATTTAGTTCCACTGTCTCAATTACTTCCCTTTTCTTTCACCACAGACGTATGAGGCAGGAAAGTTTTGTTTCTCTTTAGCAGAAGAGTAAATAGAGTGACAAACAGGCTCAAGTCTACAAAAGCAGCTGCTTGACTGCTGCTGACATTTATTTGTACTGTTTTGGGAGGGTACCTGTCAGACCATAAAAAATACTGATAATATGAAGCCTTACTTTTTCTGCTCAGTTTCTATGCATGTACTGTTCCAAGCAAGTCATCGTTTCTCTCCTCAGCTGGGACCTGGTGTGTTCAATACTCTTTTATTGTATGGCCCTGTTAATTACTGTGTTGATTGCTGTGCAGGTGTGTCAGCTCCAGGAGCCCCTGTACCTGGCATGACGAAACAGAGCTTAGTGCCTTAAAATGCAGAGCATTGACAACCTGAGTTTTTTTAGGTGTTTTAACTCACAGAGTTAACACTTAGGTAATTCACTTCTTTTACCTAAATTTTTCATATGTAATTTCATTCCCCCGTATATATTGGAGCCTACTGAGGAAAATATAATTTGAGTTCTAAAACCTTTGTTACTTTATTGCCAAAAATAGTGTAGTATCTTAAAACAGTGTGCTTCTGTTGTATTCAGTGTACCAGAGGGAGCCCTCCTGTGGTTCATTTAATACCTATCAATTTTCAGGAGTGTTACTAAGTAGAGTATATCTTACAGGATAAAATAGACTGGTTTCTATATCTAATTTTCTTTCTATTTAACTCAGCATTTGTAATGCATTTCAGCTAATTTATTGTGCATAGTCATTTTGGCTTGATCCAAATGAAACACAGCATCAAGAAGCCTCAGTGCATGCTGCCACTTGTGCTTATAGAAAGACTGCTGTGATGAAGGGAATCCCATGGCCATACTGAAGCAGTGGGGTGCAAAATTGCTCAATTATTCAGGGGATACCCAAGCTGTGTTTTGTCTCCTCACTGGGACACGATGCTCAGTTCTTTCCTAAACTTCCTCATCTCCCTGTGCAGGGAATCTCTCTTGGGTCTGGCTGTGAAGGATTGCAGTGGTGCTGTAGGTACATCATGGTCAGGAGCCAGACTGCACTGTGTGTGCTGTGTGTGTGGGCATGTGTCTGTTCACAGAAGAAAGAACAATTCAGCTTTTCTCCTGTATTTAATGCTCAGACAGATAACTTATGGTCTTTGTTTAGCAATATGCTGATGCACACATTTATAGCAATTGATTGCAGCAAAACTGTGTGTGTACTGACTATTTTGATGGATTTGGGCCAGGAGTAGACATCTTGGCTACTTTAAATTATTCTGAAAAAAATTAATTCAGAGATCAACAAGTTAAATGCAATGCAACTCAGGAATCCCAAACTAAAAATTCTACATGTATTGTAAATGTTCCTCATGGTCAAAAGACCAAATTGTGCTGACTGAAAGAATTAGCAGTCCCGTTCTTTTAATAGTTTCTTTAAAACGTGAAAAGGCTTCATTAGGACATGGCAACCTTCTGAACCTTCTTTTTGAGAGTTCCAGTGTGTCCTGTTTTAACCCTGGCAGGTAAGTAAGCACCACACCACCATGCTCCCACTCCCATCTCAGTGGGATGGAGGAGAGAGTCCAAAGGGTAAAAATGAGAAAACTCATGGGTTGAGGTGAAGACAGGTTAATAGGTAAAGCAAAAGCCCCACAGGCAAGCAAAAACCTCAGAATCAATTCACCATTTCCCCTGGGCAGGCAGGTGTCCAGCCTTCTTCAGGGAGATCAGGCTCCATTATGCATAACAGTTACTTGAGAAGACAAATGCCATCACTCCTGTTGTCACTCCTTCCTTCAGTTTTATTGTGACTCTGATGCCATATGGTATAGCATATCCCATTGATTAGTTGTTTTCAGCTATATCTTCTCCCAGCTTCTTGTACAGCTTCAGTCTCTTCACTGACAGTACAAGTAGAAAAGGCATTGACGCTGTGTAAACTCTCCTCAGAAACAACAAAAACATCCCTGTGCCATCGGCACTGTTCCCGACACAAACCCAAAATACAGCCCCCTGCCAGTGGCTGTGAGGAAAATTAATTTTATCCCATCCATAATCAGCACATAATGTAAATGGATTTTTGAGGTCAAGGTCTGTAATGGTTCACTGATTTCCACCTGATTTTGACAATTGTCACATTTGGAAGGGTTTCACTGTGTGATATATATGTCTGGGTAGTTTTATCCAAAATATGTCTTCAACAGAGAAATCCTTCCTCTCTTTTTTATAAGAAACACCATGGGAGAGACCTGCTTGTGATGGTTTGCTCTAGAGGTGAAGAAGAAGAATATCTATTGTAGGGATTTAAAAGGACT
This sequence comes from Thryothorus ludovicianus, assembly GCA_013397245.1. NCBI lineage: Eukaryota > Metazoa > Chordata > Aves > Passeriformes > Certhiidae > Thryothorus > Thryothorus ludovicianus. The sequence continues at coordinate 217,980 of VZTB01004781.1, read as the reverse complement.
TCATGCTTATTTTTCAAATTCTTTACCTTCATTTCCATTTTCACACATTTTTGGATGATATGGCTCCAAGTCTCTGTAAACACCCAGAGATCCAAGTCAGCTATTTAATAACTAAACTAATAATAAAGAGAATTGCAGAAACAAAAATGATGAAGTGTATGTCCAGCTCACAGAGCAGTATGTAGGCCACAATATCCCACTGTCTTCTGGATGCTTGTACTCCACGGGGTCAGAGCTGTCATGTTTCTGCTCAAGGTCATGTTTCACAGGGAGGATGTTTCCTTATGCTGTCATTTTAAGATCTCTTGGCAGATACTATTGAAGGAATTTCCTATTATATCTTTCTCTGGTCAAATCCTGTTTATTGAAAACCTCTGCCCTTAGGAAGCAGTCACTAGCTGAAATATGAGGCTTTCTTATCACATGTGGATTTAACAGATAACCGCAGCATCCATTTCCCCACCATCACCTCCAGCTGTTGGTTGCCTTCCCATGCCAGAAATTTTCAGCCAAATCCCTGATGACAATACACAATGGTATTTGACAGATGCTTCATTGGATCATCTGAAACCACCAGTAGATTTTTGTGTCATATTCAGAGCCATGTGAACAGTCATCCCCATGAGAACTGCAGCAACAATAAGTTTGGAGATCGGTGCCATTGGCAGTACCATAAATGTGCAGTGCCATGAAACTTGTCATGGTTGTTTCATCTGAGGGCTGCCATGTCCAGTGCAGTTTCCTGTGTTGCCAGTTGTTGTTTTTTGTTTGTTTCTTTGTGATGTGAAATTTACAGTGCACATTGGATATAGTAGACCAGAAAATCTGGCCTGTATGAATTATATGTTTCATTGATCAGTGATAAACCATTGATTCTGTGCTTAAGAAGCAATGGCAATTGAACAGTTTTCTTCTTTGTTGCACAGGGGTTTATGACAGCATGGATGCTGCTAAGAGATTTAGCTAGGCAGAGTAATTATCTAAACTAGAATTTTGTCAGGACACCAGTATTAGTACAAGGTGCTTTAGAAATTGGATTGCTCACTGAAGTGTGTAAGTGTAGATTTATCAGACTAACTTAAGGTGTTCATTTGCCTAAAGAAGCATAATTTTTCATACCTGTACTTAGAATAACAGATGTGTTTATTTAGGGAATTTTAGCCTGTTTACTTATTTCTGCTCTCTGTAAATAGTCTTCTATCAGTTAAGTACTAGGAGAAGGCAAACAAATATTTAGGACAAGTAAGAACATTTCATAGCAGTCTATGACGAGTTCAGTTTTTAGATGAAGATGGGGAAGAGGAAGGACTGCTTGTGTCTCTGTTCATAGCCAGTGCCTGGGAAATGCAGGCACTGCAGTATTAATGGCTTCTCTGCTGTGAGATAAGTATTCTATTGCACATGTTTTTACCTCACTGTGATTAAAATCTCCCAATTTTGCATTAGGTAAAACATTTTTCTATCACAGGCAGTTTTGTCATCTCGTCCTTGGGCTAAAATTTGCGGTTGTAATGTAACTTTTGGGTGAACTTTGTGTAACTTTACTGAAATGTTTTGGTTGTGTCCAAGGGGGCAAGGTCAAGCAATGCACACGACTAGAGAGGTTTGCGATGTTCTCACCCACAAGAGATCGCTCCAGCAGATACTGGCAGCTGAAATAGCTTCTGCACAGACTAACTTCACCCTTGGCAAAACGTCACTTGTCCCTGGCAAAGCCTGCACAGATGCAGTAGTAGATAGCCAGAGATAACTACTAGATAACCTGAGGAGAGACTATAAATTGCACCAAATCCAGTGCTGAGGCCCCATCCTTCAGTGGTTCTCCAGTTCTGAATCATCTATCTTGAACAGAATTAATACATGATTTGATGCAATAATGACTTTTTAAATAATTTTTTATATGAGAACACAATGCCTTAATGTGATTTTTCAGCTTTTATTTTAAACATAGCAGCACATTTCCATCTCCTGCCACTTTTTCTCTCTTTTATTTCCTTCTCCTTTGGGGAAACCCTCCACATTTCAGATTATTTAATGTTTTTGATAGGTTTTTAATGTTTTTGGTACCCACTTAGTTCCTGGGTAAATTACTGTATTGGACTGAGTTGTGGAAATTTTCAGATTGCTTTTTCTATAGAGCAGTAGTTTCACATTAGCATGGAGAATGCACTTAAAAGACACATTAATGCCATTCAACAAGCAGTATATTTATATTTTTCTCAGACTCTGATAAATGACTACATTTTGCATTGCATTTGTTATGGGTATAAAATGAATGACAGATTTGAATGGATGTTGTTTTTGCAAAATTGTTCAATATAAACTAAAGTGACATTCAAATTGCTGATCAAATTTTACAATTATAGCACCAGTATAAAAATGTAAATTCATAACTTTTATGACATTGAGCAACAAATTCTCCTCTGAAGTTACAGAATCATTAAAGACACAAAACAGATGAGAATTAAAAAATACTTGTGATGGCTCTGAAAATTAGCAGGTAACAGCAGTAATTACATACAAAATTCTTGCAGCAAAATATTCCTGCAGTGTATATAACCTGTGTTTCACATCAGATTAAATCTTTTCAGCATCCTTGGGCATCCTTGGCATAATTTCCAATAATGGTGAAGTAGTAGAAATTTCTCCAAATACATGGAGATGCTCCTCCTTGGAGATGGGATTTTATTTTGAGTGATACTGCTTGAACTATAATGAGAGGAGTGTGGTTTTATATCACTATTTTCCATAAAGCAATCCATTCAAGAAATATAAGCCCAATGTAGGTGCAGCCAGAACATCTATATTAGCCTATGCTTTGCTAACATGAAAGTGAAATTGTGTTCGCCTCCACCAACCACTTATACTAATAGATTTTGAAATCTGCCATTTTTAGCAATGTAGACAGACATGCCATGTAAGCATGCTTCAGAGGAGAACAGGAAACTTCTGGAATTCCATCAGGGAAAGCAGCTAAGCTGCAGAGGGGTGGAAAAATAAATTTGATAGAAACAGGGTCCATTACACTGCTGTAATCTTTCCCCATCTTCCCTTGTCTTCTTTCTCCTTGAGGAGAGGGTGCACCAAGAGCAGTAAAGATGCTGAGAAGTTGTTTAAACCGTTCTTACACAAAGTGTTGAGAGAAACTATTTGACAAAGACTTGTTATTAATGTGAGGCTTAGTTTCTGTAAAACTGAGGTGGTTTCTCAGCAAAATTCTAAGTGCTGTAGTGCATGTGCAGACCCCACAATAGTGCAGTCGCTGAAGATAAAGGTGTTTTCTTTGTAGCAGCTTCAGTATGAGCATGTGAGAGACATTTTTCTTCAGGTGCTCAAGACTCACAACAGATGTCTCCTTCAGAAGCAATGAAGAAAAAATGCATTTTATATTGGGAATAAGGAAATTGAGATGGCATCATGCTAAGCAGCAACCTGCTTCTGCATCTGGAATGGATGTGAATGACAAATGAACATAGGAGATTCTGCTGGTTTCAGCTGAGACAGTTTAGAGTAATTTTCTTCATAGGTTCTGGTATGGGGCTGTATTTTGGATTTGAGCTGAACACAGGGTTGATAATGTGGAGATGTTTCTGTTATTGCTGAGCAGGGCTTGCACAGAGCCAAGGCCTTTTCTGCTTTTCATTCTGCCAGACTGGAGGAGACTGGGGGTGCTTGGGAGGCTGGGAGGGGACACAGCCAGGACAGGTGACCCAAACTGACCACAGGGATATTCCAGACCATATGGCATCATGCTCAGTATGTAAAGTGGAGGGAAGAAAGAGCAAGAGGAGCAACATTTGGAGTGATGATGTTTGTCTTCCCAAGTAACCCCTACATGTGATGGGGCCCTGCTCTCCTGGGGATGGCTGAACACCTGCCTTCCCATGGGAATCAGTGAATTCATTCCTTGTTTTTCTCTGCTTGTGTACATGACTTTTGTGTTCTCCATGAACTGTCTTTATCTTAACCCCTGAGTTCTCTATTTTTTATTCTTCCAAGTTTCTACCTGATCCTACTGGTGGGGGTGTGAGTGGCTGCATGGGGCTTGGCTGTTGGCTAGAGTTAGACCATGACTGAGAACAAGGCCAGGACTGTGCACTTCATAACGCCTTCCAAGACATAGATTTTGGAAAAATTTGATACTTGTGGAAATATTTGTTCTGTGATTTGTAAGAGTGAAGTCTTTCTGAAGTAAGTTTAAAAGTAAAATTCAGTGAGACCTGAAACTCTTCTTCAAAGCATTTAAAAATAATTGTTAGTAGAATAGATTCTTCAGAGATAGTTGTGAGGGTTTTGAGTTTTTCCTTTTACTTATATGCATATACATATATATATATATATGCACTCATGTATGTTTGTTTATGGGCAGAAGGTGAAGAGAACATCTTTGCTTCCTACAGAGAGAGGGAATATATTTTTCTTACTGTAACATGCCAGCAATCTTGAGAGGAATGGAACAATTTTGTGAAAAACACTATGTGAATACATGGAGAAGCATATGTTAATGAGTATAAATTGGGCACAATCTACAGTGTCTTTCGCATTTTTAAGTTGGGTTTTTTTAATAAATTTGGAGTTTTTTGTTTTTGTCTCTCATCCCTCTTTACAAACAGATTGCATGTGGGCTGACTTTATGTTCAGTTTTTGAACAGCCATAATTTTCAACGATCTACTGAACATTTTTTCTTCAAGAGAAGACTTGAAATCTGTAGTAAATAATGATGTTGGTTCATTTAATTTATGCCTTTGATTATTACCAGCCTTTCCTGTTAGTCGTGTCTACTCTTTAGACAGTGGACTCATATAGATTTTTTTTGTGCATGTTTATTTAGGAAACCATAGACAAGCTTGTTCAAAAATACTTGCCCAAGGCTGCCATTCTTATAATACACTTTGCTAATCTTCTGGTCTTCTGGTATGTGTGATCAAAAATCAAACAACTGACCTTCTCTTCCATTTAGTAACCTTCTTCATATCACAGATTAACCTCCAATTTACTGATCTGGTTGTTCGAGAGACCAGCTACTATCTTTTATTAAAAGTGGAGAAGCTGCCAGAATGTTAGAATGGAATTGATAAGAAGGAAACATGTAAGTAATGAAAATATGCACTAAGGAAATATATCCCATCGAATATATTTCTTGAACTTCTAAGTTATGTTACTGTTGTGTTTCCTATGCCTTATCTTTTGTGTTCTAATGTGCACGTCTGGCATATTTTGATATTATATTATTATTTTTTAAATGCATACTGACTGCAATCTTGCTTCTCTGTTTTAATTTATTATAGCATATTAGTAAAGCTGCTTTGGAATACCCTGGATTAATGATGCATTTAAACTGTTTTAGAATGACCCTGGGCTAGGTCAATTATTGAACTAATGCCAGCGAGGAATATTTTATTTTGATTGCAGTAAGCTCTTAGTTTTATGTTAACTGCACTGTACAAACATGACCTGTGGGCTTTTAATGTTACAGTGAATTGGAAACATGTGAATAAAGCAGGCTTTGCATCTGAATGGAGCAAACTAACTCTCCTTCTTGAGAGGAGATTCTATCTTGTATTCTGATATTGCACACGGGGTCTCTGGGAATACAGGGCACATCTTTTTGATGTAAAGGGAAGGCAGAGTGAGGTGTGGGTGCTGCTTGTGGCATGTTAGGTGTCACTGCAATCACCCCTTCTGTACCCCCCCCAAGTTTGCACAAACCCATGCTACTACACCTGTACTCACCCTTTCTCTGCAGCCTGAAGGATGTTATTTCTGGTGCAGTGGGAGAATTCTATGATACTGGTTATTTCCCAAAACTTCACATGGAAAAGCAATGCATTTAAATTTTTCTTGTAAAATTCACTTGTTTAATTACTGCAATGCTTCTTTTCATTTTTGAAAGTACGAAGTGTTACTTGCTGTGTTCTGCTTTATAATTGAGCTGGAATGAAGGCTTATTATGTATTTTTCAAAATGCGGGGATGTGTTTTTTTCTCATCCCAAATATGTCTCTATGTCTTAATCTAATCTATTTTTCTGTTCAAAACTGCACTGTAGTTGCTCTGCTAGATTGCAAGATGATGGGCAGCTTATGCTACAAATTTTAAAAAGAAACAAAAATCAGCTCTATATAAAAAAATTCTAGTAACACAATCTTATGTCAATAAAACTGGTATTGACCAGTCTTCAGTGATACTGGACTTTACAGATTTGGCAGTGCCTGAGAAGCTTGACTTGCTTATGAAATTTTGCATGTTACTTTAGGCTGTGGCTGTAATTTTTTGTTAAATAGGTCTTCTGGAAAAGGAGCTGAAAACTTACTTGACTCATGGCCTGAAATGGCACCTGTATCAAACTTCTAGAAACTTGCTTAAGATAAACAAGATGATACACTACTCCAGAACAATGTTTACAAATAGTAACCTATAATCTATTTAAAGAGGGTAAAACCAGTTCTTAAAATGAAGACTCATACTTTGTTTAGGAGAAGAGAGATTTGGCAGTGACTGAGCAGCTTGAGATGAGCAGAGATTTTGAACATTAAGCCACTTGCAAGGCAAAACAAAATATAAACAAGACCAAAAAGATTAATTCCAATTGCTTCTGAAGAATCACAGGAAACAAAGTAAAAACTATTTTATGGTTCGAGGTTGTTATTAGGCTAAGGTAATGCTCAGATGCTTGAAAACTCAGGTGTTCCATGTCTAGGAAACAGAGGCATAAAACAATGATCTCTGCATTCAATAGTCAGTGTTTGGAATATACATTATAGTGAGAAGAGTTTATGTGATGGAATAGAGAGAAAATAAGGAAGTGGGAATTTGCAGTAGAATATGGGCAGAATTTTGCTGCTCTATTTCAGGATCTGTCCGTATAATCTTCCTTCTTTGTCTAGCCCTGTAAATAAAAATGTGGATAAATTATAAAATAATGTTTATGGGGAAGTAAATAATCCTAGGTTTACATATGCAGCAATAACTTTTGACACAGTAATTGCTACTCAGGAAGGAGCTCTTGATGCTTATATTAGTTTTATGAAAACGTTAGCTTTCATTTCAAGGAGAATTACATTGCTATGACTACTGCGTCAATTTGTTGTGTGCTCTCAAATATTGTACAATTCTTGTTCAATCATAATCATTACAGATGGGATAGAAAAGATAACCTATTAAGGGAGACCAAATTAAGTAAAGGTTTCATTGTTGTCTGACTGATGAGAGGTCTGAGAATATGACAGAGGTACCTGAGAAAAGAGTAACATGGAAAATATATGCAGGCGTCACTTTATTGACTCTTTCTTTCAATAGAAATAATAGCAACAAATTAAATACTGTACTGGTATCAAAAGAAACAGCAACTGCAGGTTTGTGTACAATAGATTATTAAGCTATGGAGCTTTCTGAAGCAGGGATTGTGGATATTAAAAGCTTACATGGCTTCAAAAAACGATTGAATACATTCATGGAGGAAAAATACATTAGAGATAAAGACAGTGCCTCTGGCTTGCAGTGTCCTTGAACCATAAGTTGCTGGAGTCTGGAAGGGTATTTTAGGGAAGTGAAGTTGTTTGTTTGCCATATATTTGTATCTTTCCGTAAGATTTGCTGTTGTTTACTGTCAGAAACAAATAATTAGCAGGATGGACTTGTTTGTATAACTTAGAAAATAATTCTTAAACTAATAATGTGTAAGTTAAAGTTGCCCCTAGTAGTTGCTGATGGGAAGTCAAGTTGTGGAACAGATGATTTTGAATGAGTTTCTTGATGACACAGAATGTTCTGGTAAGCCAGGAAGAGTAGTATTGCCAGACAAGTTCAATGTTGCTGCTCCACAGTAAATTTGAGGTGTGGCACACTGAGAAAGTACACACTCAAGATTAAATATAACTGTAATAATATGCATTTTCCTATTAGAAATGCATGCCTTGGTGTATGAGTTAATATTTGAGGGTGACTAAAGACACACTTTGAAGATTTGAAACTTTAATGGATACTTACGGGGCACTTATCTCCATCCTCTGTTGCTTGCTAGCGGTAGGATCCTGGCGTGTTCTGTACAGTTTGTTTGCTTTTAATATTTATGCAACTTTTTCTCTATTCAAAATAATGTTAAATTTTTGCTCCTCAGGTTGAAATATTGAGCACGGACATATTGAATATGGTAAAGTGTCATAAGGAACATTTTCAGTCTGAGGTCTTGGTATTGCTCAATATAGGTGAAACAGCTGGTTTTAGGTTTTGATTTCTGTTTTTTTGTTAATTATTGAAGGGAAATAATTTCTTAAATATATATAGTGCATGCAAAGAGGAGAGTATAACCTTACAGTATTCAAATTACTCTGAGCAATGTCTACAGATCTGTACATTCATTACCCTAAAACCTGAACTCTTGAGTACAGATAGATATGAAAGTAATGTAGCCCAGAATTTGGTTGGCTTTCTGCACTATAGGTGCACATGCTGGCTCATGGCAAGCTTCTGGTCAACCAACATCTCCAAATCCTTCTCCTCAGGGATACTATCAACTGATTCCCTGCCCAACTTGGAGTTGCTTTCAGGGTCCCTCTGAGTGCACCACAGGGGTTGGTGGTGTTGGGAAGCTTGCTGAGAGTGTGCTCAATCCCACTGGCCATGTTGCCTACAAAGATGTTAAATGGAACCTTGTCTTCATGCTGATCCCTGAGAAATGTTGCTCATCACCATTCTCTGTCTGAACATTGAACCCTTGACCACAACTTTTTCCTTCCTTTCATCCATGAAATTCTTTATGCACTGAGTGGTCCGTCTATAAAATCGATATCTCTCTGTGTCTCTATCTTTAGAGACAAGAATTTCATGCAGGATACTGCGGAATGCTTTGCACAAGTCCAGAACCATTCCATACTTGCTAAAATCTGCTCCTAGACTGCACTTCTATATATGGTGTAGAAATTGGTTTAATTCCTATCTTAAGTACATGCCTGCTATGTAGTCCCAGCTCTTGCACACAAGTTGCCATATGATCCAGTCAACTATACTGTTGACCAGGTGCTAGGACTTGAATTTAAGATCCATACAAGTTCTTGTGGAGTATTTAATAAAGATCAGCAGGGTTTTGAAAATAAAAATAAACTTCATTGGCATAATCTCCATTGCCAGAGTAAAGCTGTTGTCTTCAATGGGAACTGAGTTTTTTAATCAGTGCTGTCAGTCACCATCTGGACTGACACAATTTTGCCATAGAAAGAGTCCGTCTTTTCTGGGGTGCCATCTGTTAGTCAGTTTCTTCTGACTTGTTTCCAGTATCAACCTTTATACCTTCTTTCATGTTCTCTTTTGTGCTCCAAGCACTCTCTCAAATCCTCATTCTCCCTGCTGTTTTCAAAATATGTTTTTGAACACCAGTGAACACAATGAAGTACCCTAGCAATAATGTCTATTACCAAACCCTGGGCAACATCACAATCATCTGAAGAAAATCTGTTAGGAGGCTAAGGCTTGGAAGGCGTTGATCCGAAATCCTTTTCTCATCCCTGCAAGTGATATTTCAAAGCAGTGGCTGAGGGAGAAATTTGAACCACTGATTACTTTGAGTCTTTACTGTGGATAAAAGAAATTGGTTAGTATGACAGTAAACCTAATAATAGCTTACAAAAGTATCAGCTCTTATAGTTTAAAAATAAGATCAAGTAGCATTAATCTAATGGTATAACTGTTTTTGAAATGCTTTTACTCAGTAAAGCCAGATTTATGAAGTCTTAAAAAAATAATTTTTAGCTAATGGTTGCTAAGTCCTGCATACAGTGTTTTCACCCTGACGTAGTTAAATGACAGTGACTTATTTGTAACTTCTTAAGAAAATGGAATAAAAAGTGTGAACCCAAACCCTTTCAGTTTGAGAGAGAAAACAAAAGAATATATTAAAATAATAATTGCATAAGGGATGCATCTTCTTAATGTGGTTTCATTAAAGAATTTAATATCTAATTATAATGAATTTAAATATAATTCATGCATGTTATTCATGCATGAGGGAGATGTGTAAGTCATGCATGTCTGTGTATCTGAACAGCAGCCTTTCTCCCAAGTGGTTTCAGGGTTGTGATTTTTCAAACATTTGAGTGTATTCTTGGTTTATGAATTTGATTTAAACTGTAAGCAAGGATGATTTAGAATTTCAAAGAGATAGAGGAAGCAGTTACTTTTATAGTAGTAGCCTTTTTTTGTATGTGTGTATATTTCTCTATCTATAGCTCTAAAAATACACCCAACAAAGTCTTTCAGGTTGTGATCTACCTGTAGGTAGCCTACAGGTAGAAGCAAACCAGTTGGTGTGTTCATATTGTATTCATTCTCAGAGGTGAAGTCCTGGCTATTTGAAAGGTGAGAAAATGTGCCAGCAGACAACTATCTGATGGATAATTTAAGTAGATTTTATAGGGTCAACCCTGCCAACACCTTATGATGCTCATGGTTATTTTGCATAAAAAATAATAGTAGAATGCTGTGTTGGAAAAGTATAACTCCTTATCAGTCTGATTAAAAATTGACAAACAGTATCTGTAGATACTCCCATTTGCCTAAATGTTTGAAATGAGAATAAGCAGTATTCTTTCTGAGAAGCTAAGCTGTCATAAGATATCTTTCTTTTTACCAAATATGAAAAGCATTTCTTGCTGGGAAATAGTGTGGATGACCAAATATTGTCGTGTTCCCTGATGATTGAGACTGTCTTCATGACTCTTTAGTTCCTCTGTTTGTGATATCTAGCTTGTTATTTCATCTTTGTGTGATTAGCTTCCCTTATATTTAAGATCCATCTAGGAAGTCTTCCTCTGGAAAACAGTTAATTGCAGATGAGGGTGTCACGTAAGAACCAGATGACCAATTATTATTGTGTGACTGATGTTATTGCAGAGCTTTACCTTACAATGATTTCTTGAAGCCTTTTCCCTCTCTGGTAGATGTTGCAGAGAGCTGGCTATATACAAGCTTTTTTTCTCCTAGGATGAGATAGTTGTGTTTATTTTTCATCTCCAAATGTATGGTGTTATTCTTCTATTCTTGTTCCTCCTTTAGAGGAAAGTGAAGAAATGAGTCTGACAGAAAACTTGGAGAGATTTTTCATCCAGATTAGTGACACATTGAAATATTTTTCAGTCTTACATTAAATTTTCAAGGTTACCCAAGCAATCAGTCTGAACTATTTCTGCTGTGGAAAACTATCTGTTTCCTTCATTTTCCTTTTTCTTCTAAGCAGACAAGTAGATACGGGGGGAAAAAATTATCTTTTGAACTTTTTCACCAAATTTACTTGAAGTATCTTTCTGTGGAACAATAGTAGGTGGGAGCAATCATGAAAAATCTGGCTGTAGTATATCACCTTTCAGCAGCTCTGACATGTTACTATGCTCCTGTTTTTCAAGGCAAAACTCCTAAGAACCAGAAGGTCCTAATTTGACATCTTTTTCGTCTGTCTTGGAGTTTTTCTGATTCAATTTAAGCACTCTTAGGTGACAATGGGAAAAAATATAAGTCTGTGAAACAACCCCCATCCTGTTATTGCTCAACTGCCTCCCTCTCCCGAGTCAAATTCCATAGGGTGGGGACTGCCCTCATTCAAGGGGCCTGAGAGCTTGTGATGTCGTAACCAATATAGAAGGAGCACATATATGATCAGGTTTTCTTTCCAGGTGGTGAAATGTTTATGGTTAAGATGCTGCTTGAAATTGAGTTTTTCACATGCACCTGAAAGACTTGTTGTTGCTTCAGTCTTTGTTGGATGTCTCTGAGCGATCTCTTGAAGTGCATTTTATCAGTATGGGGGCTTTCATTATACTTATTTGGGGGCACAATTCCATAATTTTATCACTTTCCTTAGACCAGGTGCTGAGCAGTTAAGAGCCATGAATCAGTCTTCCTGGAAAAGCAGCTGATTTCAAACACCTTCTATGATATGGTAATCAATTGTACATGTAGTCATCGGGGAATTGCAAAAAAGCATGTGATAATGGGGGATCACATCTAGAGCTGAATGAGCTCCTTTATAGCTTTTTAATAAATATGGTGTATCTTTTGTTTGTAACTATTATTTGTAACTTTTTTCCCTTTTCACTTTATTTACAGTGAATAATCACAGTATATTTACAAAATATGAACTTCTGTGTTGGGAAATTTATTTATTTTTTTATTTGTCTCATCAATATCAGCTTCTCTCCAGCCCTGTCTAGTAAGAGGTGTTAGAAAGTATTATTTTTATTCTTTTTGGTTCCGGTGATGGATGGTTATGGAATATCATGCTCACAGGGAAAATTATTTCTTTCTAATCCTTGTCAGTTAGTGGTTGGCTTATTTCCTGTAGTCTGAAGACTTATAGCTCGTGTTCTAGTTCATACAGTACTTCATTTTAGTTGACTTCAAATTTTGTTCATTACTGACTCCTGGTTTGACAATGTTATTATTCTTTATTGTCTGCACTTGGACAAAATCAGTCAAGAGGCCATCATTCTAACAGAAAACTGTGACCGATTGCTTTAAAAATAAATGATACTTGCACTGACACGAGAGAGAAAAAAACATTCATTAAAACCCATGTTGGAGAACTCTCATCACTCTTTTCCTATTGCATTTGACAATGCCTGAAAGACTGTTATATATTATGTTTATTTTTAGAGACTATTGTTCTCTTTAAATCTGCTCTACAACTTGAGGAAAGCAGTAATGCTTTTGAACAGAAATTTACAGAAGCAAGACATTGCATCTTTCTGTTGTAGTACGGGACTGTTTCGTGAAATATCTTTTAAATAAATTTTACTTTGGCAGGGAAAGAAACCTGCAAAATATAGGGGAATCGGAGGCTTCTTTAGGGCATACAGATTGAAAATCTGTGAACCTATTCTCAAGATCCTAATAACATTTGTAAGTGAGACCTTTAGCATGTCATGCTTATTTTACTAATTTCTTTTGGAGTGCTGAAAAAATAAAGTACTTTCAGTTGGTTTACTTCTTACCCCAAAATTAGCCTGCTCTACTACTCAATATCCTGCTCATGTACAGAGCTTATACAAAACCAGCATAGTATTACAGAAAAAAGACATTGACCTGTCAGAACAAGACCACAGGAGGCCACTAATTTGATCAGAGCACTGGGTCACCTCTCCTACAATGACAGGATGAGAGAGTTTGAGCTGCTAAGCCTGGTGAAGAGAAGGCTTCAGAGAGACATTATGGCACCTTCCAGTACCTAGAGTACAAGAGAGCTAGAGAAGGACTTTCCACGAGGGTGTGTAGTGACAGACCAAGGGGGAATGGCTTCAAACTGGAGAAAGGTAGATTTATCTTAGACATTAGGCTCTTCCCTGAAAGAGTGGTGAGACCCTGTAACAGGTTGCCGGGGGGAGTTGTGGACTCGTCATCCCTGGAGATGTTTAAGGCCAGACTGGATAAGGCTTTGGGCAGCCTGGTCTGGTGGGAGGTGTCCCTGCTCATGGCAGTGGGGCTGGAACGAGATGGTCTTTAAGGTCCATTCCAGCCTAGCTGTTCTGAGATTCTATGATTCACATAGTTGGAAAGGCAAATATCCTTTCAGGGTTAAAGGAATTGAAATGTTTCCATTCCTTCCTTAAGCCAATAAGGAAATGATAAATTATTTTGGTTTTATCGTAGACCAAAGCTAAAATACAGCCAGTTTCAATTAGAGCATATTTAAATTCACTGGGAAAAGGATATGATATAACCAGAAAAATTGTAAACAACAGCTTTCCTGTATTTTTCAAATTGGTAAACAGATTCAGGGAAGGCCACACCTTTTGCATGTGCTTGCCTCAATTTTTTTTGTCCTCCTCAGTGTTTCCATAACTAGTTCATTTGCAAAGAAAAAATACTGGTTTAAAAAATGCACTAGTTATTGCAGTGGCCTTGTTTCTCCTTTCAGGTTTACCCCATATAGTAAAAATGGGTTACAGGGTTGTGGTTTTCAGGGGCTGTGGCTCCACCTTTGCAATCCTTTCACTTCAGTCCTCAAGACTGACTTTTGGTCAGGTGACACAGAACACATCATCCTACTTACCCGTAAAACACACCAGGCTTCTTCTCTTTCCCATTAATACCAGAGCATCATGTCGTGCTTTCACCTGAAATGAATGTTTTTAGGGAAAAAGAGAGATTCGTGACTAAATAAAAATTCAGAAAGTAAAGCTGTCATTATATATTCTACGTTGCTGTAACAGATAACACACTAAAACAGCTGCCAAATTACCTGTAATGAACATCCACACAATACAAGACACTCTGCATACTGATTAAGTTGTGATTAACACCTATTAACAGGATGGAATTTGTCAATGAAAAAATAAATATGATTCAGTGCAATATTCAGAAAGAATTGCTATCTGAAAGTTTGGGAATAGTATTTTTAGGTTGTTGTTGTAAACCTGCTAATGGTTTGAAAACATGTCTTGGAAAACTGTGTTCATAGCTACTAAGCAAAGGAAATGTGTTGCAAAATGATGCTTAAATGGAAAAAATAGTAGGTCTGTCTTTCTTGCTTTTCCCCCACCCCCACTCAGTCTCTGCTTCTGACTGAGTTAAATGATCAGAATTACACTATCAGGTTTTTTTTTGGCATGTCAGGTCTCAAATTTCCATGGAACTGTCTGCCTAGTTTGTTTCTGTCTCTCATTCCTTATTTTATTTTGCATTCAAGCCCAACAAAATTTGCTGTAATAACCTATTATAAAAGGATGCCGTAATTACTGTGATACCAACCCTGTTAATACCCCTGGAATAATATAGAGAAAGTGGAATATATGGAGGCTGCTCTGTAGAATACTTAGACTTTTTTATTTTTTTTTAATGCCCCCAAAAACTAAGGAGATAAGCAGGGAAGATGCTTAGAGTATTCCAATTACTTCTCAAGAGGGATATGGAACTTAAGGGCACAAAAGTCAGCTTTGAAACCTTGCTTGGGTTTTAATCAGCTGGGAAACCTTGGGTGGTGTCTTGGCTCTCATGATGCAATACAAACCTGTGGTGATCATTCTAGAAATCCATATTTGGAATTTGTGAGTTTGTCCTTGGAATTGTTTGACTTAGAGCTCGTTCTGAAAAGAGGTGTGAATGTTCCAAGTGCTGGGCTTTTCAACACTTAGTGCTTAAGGCAATTTCAGAGTGATCCAGAAGCCTGTCCCTCAGGGTTAAATGTCTTGACTATATTCTTACTCGTGACCCACATGACTTAAAGAGGATGAGAATGAGCCTGCATGCTGAAAAAAATGCTGCTCAAGGCTGCTCAGCATGTGATTCCTTTATGGCATCCTTCTTAAGAAGCCAAGCTGAGGGGAGATGTTGTCAGCTTTCCTCAGTGGTGACCCTGGAACAGTATTTTGACATCTGTTATCTAGAGGAGATATCATGGCAGGGTTTTTTTTTTCTTTAATATTTTTCTCCCAGACATTAACATAGCAATGACAGCATGTGTAGATTCAGGTTCAGTTCCCTCCTCTACCTGGAGGGAGCTAAAGGTCAGTGTTCATCTCTCTGGAGATAGAAACTACCAATTTTCAGGCAATTTTAAGGTAAGAATGCTCACTTTTCTCCCTTCTGAGTGTACATATGAAGAGAATTCATTGTTGATTATCACCCGGGGGACAGTATGTTATTCCATTGTCTTGTCTCCCAAGTGACTTAACTTTCAGTTTGCTCAGTATCCTTGTTACCTAACTGGTTGAAGAAACAGGGGCTGCTGATCTGCTTGCACACTGGGTGTAGGAGTGCGAGTTCAGTGCAGCTCGGTTAGCTCCTGAGTGGCCAAGAGCTACGTGGGTTTCTGAACTATGGAGGTCTGCACATGAGGTCAGCCTGTTTCACATCAGTTCTGGAAATACACTATCAAATCTATTTAGTTGGCAACGAAAAATTTAGCTTCCCCTCAGGATCTTTTGATAATAACTAATATTAACACAGCCTGTCCTGAAACACCCTCACTGTGTTCTACTGAGACATCTCGTGTCAGGAGTTCCTGGTTACCTCTCTTTCTTGCAGTGTATTTTGTCAGATACTTTTTTAGACCCATTCATTGACAAAAAAGAGCTTGTCAAATCTTGTCATCATGGTTTAGAAAAGGAATAAATTTAGTAATTTATTTGAGGATTAGTCAGTCTCTGTGATAGTCTACTGTGTTCTGCCAGCAGAGTGGCATCATTAGCCAAATTTGGTCTTTGTTTCATCTGTGTAATCCCCGTTGATGCCAACAGAGGCATGCCACTATAGCTAAGAAGAATAACTTGAGCCAAAAAACTTAAAACCTTAAGTCACATGTAGAGAACTGTTACAACGTTTTTTTTTCCATCATTAAATACTATGTAAATTTGTTTTGGTTGATTTAAGAATGCAGATTTTTTTTTTTTTTTTTTAATTCCTGGGGACATGACAACTGGCAGATCTCATGGGGCTCTGATAAGACTTTGGAGATAACTAACTTGGGCTTTGGGCTTTTTTGGTGTGTACATTTGTCACTAACACTGAAGCTCAAAAACTGCAAAAATGTGTTTTATTAAGTTAGAAATATCTGAAATGTTTATCAGGGACTGGGAAGAGCTGAGTCTGATGTTATATTATTAGATGAAATTGTAATGTATTCCTTATATTTTTTATAGATAAATACTTTAAAGGTACAAAGAAAAGTTATTCACTGAAGTCTATAGGCACCCATGTTAAAGGAAGATAAGATGAACTTTATATATAATGTCTAGAGTTGTTGTATGAAAATGGAGGTGATGTTTTTCAGGACTTCAAGAATTGTAAAACTTGGAGATCTCTATTTTATATGTGTAAAATCCCTTAAAGAGGCAAAGAGCATAATGTGGGACACTTAAAAGCATGCAGCTCTGTAACTCAGCTATCTTAATGCTACCAGGATGTAGCACATCGTCTGAACCGTGTAGAATCTGCTGCCTGTTTGTATGAGGTGTGCTTCCCTTGTCCTGGACCCATGACTGGACCCTGATGACCCCTAAAGCCTTGGTAACTAGAATCCCATTGAGATTGTCATAAAGTTACTTAGGAAGAAAATTGGAAGGGTGGTGACAAGGCCACGCCTCAAATGCTGCACTCAGTTTTGTGCCCCTCCCTACAAAGAGAGATCGTGAGGCACTGGAATGTTTGTAGAAAAGGACCACAGAGCTGGTGCAGGATCTGGAGCACAAGTCTTATGAGCAGTGATGGGGGAGCTGGGGTTGTTTAACCTGGAGGAAAGGAGGCTCAGAGGGGCTGCAGGGTTTGGTGCAGATGGTGACCACTGGCTAACTTGCAGAATTTGGCTGTAGCTAAGGCTGCCTCTCCCCTCAGAGGCCAGTTTATCTCTGAGCAGTGCCCTGTGCTTTGCTGCTGTGCTTATGTCATTAACCTACAGTGGGAATGGTTTCAGAAATGGAATCATAAAATTCATATCTGCTGCATAACTACTTTGGTAGTACCTGAAGGAACAACCTTAAAGTGTCATAATTTCTATAAATATATATTTTGAAATGTAATTAAGTTTCAGACCAAGCACAGAAAGCTAATGTGTCATCAATGTTACTGTTTAAGTTTACTATTTCCTGCTTAGAATCTGAATAACATGCAATAAAGTAGTGTAGTTGTTTGGAAACTAATGTAAAACAAAGAACTGTGAGATTCATCCAGCAAATGGAGGTAAGCATATTACAGAGAAAGTGATTGATTTGAGATTTCTTTCAAGTTCTGGTTTTCAAGGTGATTTTACATTATTGAAACTATTCTACCTGTTTTTCAAGGACTAAAGGATTCAATATTTGTGCACTGTGAGGTTTTATTTGAGATTTTTTTGTTGTTTCATTTTTACTTTAATCCATATTTTAAACATAAGGGACCAATTTTCCTATGTGTTGTTTGAATTTTGGTTTGGTTTTTAACCTCGTGTTTTTCACTTTTGTGCTTTTAAAGTGGAAATAAAATGCTTTCAGAGTAGAACAGCAGTGTTTCCTATCTCCTTTGCACCTGATTCAGAAGGTGTAAGTCTCAACACATAGTACATAGCATGGTCTTCTTCTTCATTCTTGACCAGAATTCTTTTTTTTTTAAATGCGAAGTAGAGCAACTTTAAATATTTTTCTGTTTAGTGCTGCAGGGAGTTGCCAGATAAATGCTAACTTCTTTATAGTGGAGGCCTTTACTTTTGCTCACCTGAAAATTCACATATTTTAAAAATAAAAAAAATCCAGTCTGATCTAGGCATAGTTTCTCTTGTTTGTTTTGTAATGAAATAAATGTGATGTGGAAATGCACACAATCAGCACTTCATTTCTATGCCATGGTTTTATATTAAGATATTTTTATATCTTTATATTTATTTTTATGTTTGCACTGTGTGCTGACAAAACCAGAGGTATTAAAGATCAAGTACAGACTGAACACCCAGGAATTTTATCAAACTTGAGGAATTTGATAAATTCAGATATTGCTGTTAGAACCCATTGCAACAGTGTTAGTTTTTCTTTTTTTTAATCCTCTTAATACACTTGTAAGGATGCTATAGGAGTAATGCAATTATTTTCCTTCCTGTAGTATCTGACTATCTAGACAGACGAACCCTGAAATGTTACTCACAGTGTTACCTTTTGAAAGACAGCAGCTGGCATTTTCTCCTCTCCTACGGGCTATGACAGTCTCTTGCCATATTGAGGTATTGTGCCTCTTGTTTTCAGATGGATTTGCTAGTCCATGGCTTTTCTGCTCTGGTGTCTGTCACCTCTTCATAGCAGTAATCCCTCTGCACCCATCTGTGCAGAAGTAAGAGGTTATTCGGATATTGGAGTGAAAAGGAAACGAAATAGCAAGTTGGATTAAGTGTAATTCCCAAAATAATGTGAAATGAAAAAAATCTACCTGTCTGGTAGAGAAGAACACAGAAGAGGAAAGGATGTAACTGCTAAGAGCAGATGTGGATGGATTTTAATTTTGGTCCATAACATGTCAGTAGTTTGCAACAAAAATAAAGGGTGCCATCTCTGTCTACAGCCAAATATACTTGTATAAGATAAAAGGACGTATGATCCCATAGACCTTGTAGAGCAAAATATAATAATCCATTTCTGCTTTGGAGGGTAGCTTCTGAGCTGTATGCAAGTCCATGACTTGTAGAAATTGTAAACAAAATCATATATTTCAGGAAACATTGTGTATTACTACACAATGCAAGACAATAAATTAATCAAAATAGTTCTGAAAAAAGTCCAAGAGCTGCATTTACCTATTTGGAATGTATTTTCTAATGTAATTCTGTTTTGCCAAAGCAGCTTATTATACTGGATTCTCATGTGAAAAAATGTCATTATTTGTTGACCTAGATTTGTTGACTTAAACACATTAGTTTAACTTGTTTCATAATTTCATGTTTTAATATAAAGTCAGAATTTGTGCAGCTGAAGTTAGTAACTAAAGTTTTGCTTATCCTTAGTGATTTTCTGTGCTTGTTTTTTGTGGCTTTTTTCCTCTTCTAATTTTGTACTGACTTTGACACCTTTAGATAAAGTTAGACCCTTCCCCCTTGTCCAGTTGTTCCATACCCTTGTGAGAAGTCCCTCTCCTTTCTTGTAGGCTCCCTTCAGATACTGAAGGAAGGCAACAGTTAGATGACCTCAAGACCTTCTCTTTCCAGGCTGAACAATCCCAACCCTCTCAGCCTTTCCCCACAGAGAGGTGCTCCAGCTCTGTGATAATCTCGGTGTCTCTCCTCTGGACTCTCTCCAAGAGGTCGGTGTCCTGCCTGTGCTGGGGCCCCAGAGCTGGATGCAGCCCTGCAGGTGGGGTCTCACCAGAGTGGGGCAGAGGGGAGAATCCCCTCCCTGCCCTGCTGCCCACACTGCTTTGGATGCAGCCCAGGACACATTTGGCTTTCTGGGCTGTCAGTGCACATGGCCAGGTCATGTCCAACACCCCCAAGCCCTTCTTGGCAGGGCTGCTCTTCATCTGTTCATCTCACAGTATTGATACATAGAAATATGTGCACATAAATATATATATACATTCCTATTGAAATGGAATTCCCTGGCTCTAAAAGTACTGAACCGTAAGCATGGGTTTCTATATGATCAGCCTAAAGGACTTATGTTAAATTTATGACTTGACTAAAAGATTGGTCAAAAAGGGTATGAAGACCTGTAAACCTTGCTGAATGTGTGATTTCTAACACAACTATTCAGAGATATTTTGTTTCACAGTTTTTCAGAGATAATAATAATAATAATAATAATAATAATAATAATAATAATAAAGAAATTAAGATGACTTTATCCTTCCCTTAAATCTAGCCCAAGTTTCTGAACTCGAGCTCTGTTTGCTGAGGTTGCCTCACTGGTCGTTAAAGCGCCATAAAACAGGAAAAGCATTTGGGAAGGGTCTCGATGGGGCAATTTGAAATTAACCTATGTGAACTACAGTTTGCTTATTCTGTATTGCAGATTTTGGGGGTTTTACTGATAATGAGGCTACAGACTTGTGGCTGCACTTACAGTTCTGGGTGGATGATACTTTGAAAATATGCTGATAAAATGATGGACTGATTGAATTCAATTACTGATTTATATAATTTATACAGGTATTTTTATTGCTTTAGTGTTGAATGTTTATTTTTCCTGCAGTTGTCCATGTTTTGATGTATTCTACTTGCCTCAAAATAAAAAAATTGATATTGGGCAGGAGGCAAAGGACATTTTTAAACCACGATTCAGGGTAGTTCACAACTGCCTCTAGAAAAAAAATCTAAGATATTTTCCAATGACATTCAGTTACGATGTTTTACGGAGTTCATGAAACATGAGTTTCACAGAATCTGCAAAGATTTATCTCTACACCATTTCAACAATCCCTTCTCTCATTTTTGTATTTTTCCATGTTTTAACAAAATGAATTGCCAGTGTTGAATCCTAGATTTAATAGTCTGAGCTTCTGGTGTTTAGTTGGAAATTAATTAATTTGGTTGGCATCTGACAACTCAGTATTGTCACTGTCATTTTGAAGTGTTGATCTTGTTAGGTGTCACCCTGGCTGTGGATAATTTCCTGTACTGTTCTAGTGGAAATAGTTGTGCTGACAGTGTTTCAGTGCAACCTTAACTCAATCCTGTACTTATGGGCTGTCCTGATGACAAAAGTCTCTTTTACAAGCAGGAAGTCAGCTGTCAGGAGCATGGTTTTGATGAGAGAGTGCTGACTCAATAACTTGTGGCTGTTGACTAGCTCCTGGAGAAACAGGTGTGTGGGTGTGTGTGTGTGTCTTGGGGCCTCCCTGTTATCCACTGCCAGCTGGTTGGGGTGACAAGGAGCAGAGGTGTGTGAGGGCATTAATCCACAGCATGTCACCAACTGCGTGAAATTAGTGGAGAGCAGGATTTCCAGCTGACGCTGTCCAGGAAGGTATTTGGAATACCTGCAGTGGTGTGCCAAGCAAGAGAAACATCTGAAGTTAGGCACACACAGCAATCAAGGTCATTTAAAACAGGTGTGAAATATCAACACCAACTTCAATAATCAGCAAGATGTGAATTGCTTTTTTGCAGGCAGTACAGTAGTAGGTGATAAACCCCATTTCAAATAAAACAAGCTTTTTCTAGAATGCAGGACTTGAGTTAGTCCATAAGTGCACTTCTGTTGGAATACAGTAAATATTTGTACGGAAACATTTCATTAGGTGAGTCCTGAATTGGTTAAATTTGCAGTTTTTACAGGTTTCTCCTTTTTAAGTATGACAGCACTGAATGCATTTTCCGTAGCTATCAATATACTGTCACTGCATGTTTACTTTTTAAACAAAATCCTTTTCCTGAAAATTACTCAACGTTGGGGACTAAGTCTTTAACTCTGCTTTATAGCTTGAAATCATCCTGGCACTACAAAGAAATTTTTTATTTGTCTTTATTGGACCTACGTTAATTTTTTTTTTTTTGCTGTGATTATACATTAGTACTTAAAAGCTCATCACTGGCATGGCCCTCACCTGATGGAAAGTTGTAGTGGTTTTATCATAGCCAACAGAATAATGCACTAAAATTTGAAGATGCAAATGAACTTAGGGCAGAATAATGAGTGAGTTCCTTAATTGTGTAGACAGCAGCAGACCTGTGGCTTCAACAGACCCGTGCCTTTATACATCAATTGAGAATTTGACTCAAAGCTTGACTAATGAACTCATTTAACTCCTGTGACTCAGAAATATGACTTTTTTTTTTTTTTTCCTAACTATAGCTTAAAGGACAAGCTGTGTTTAAGCAGATTTAATTAACCTGCCTAAATTTAATCATCAGACTAATAGGTATTCCTGTTCACTTAGGAATGAGACAGGATCACTGTATTTTCTAATTAAGAACTAAAGGCTGTGTGCCCATTTGGAATATGCAGTGTTTGGATTGGAAGGGGACATTAGTAAAGAAAGAGCAAGTTATCTGAACACTTAATACCAATGAACTTGGTGAAGAAGGAACATAGGTGTTCCTGGTGATTACTCCAAGATAACAACTTGTATTTTATTTATTTTGTAGTGGACTTGTGTGAGGATTTGCACAATTGGTGCAAATTTGCTTCTCATTCAATTTCCTTGTTTCTCCTTGCAAGGACTGAAGCTGTGGTTGAGTGGGTTTATTTCTTTCAAAAGAACTCTGATTCATCTCACCTCCACCTCCAGCTTAAATAAAGCATTTGTGATGCTTTATTAAAGCACATGTGATTTTTGTTGCCATCTTTCCTGCTGGCCTTTGTTTTCTTTCCCTATTCTCCCCAGTTTGCTGTGCCTGACAGCTCAGTGTCTCATTTTCTCCTCTACTTGAACTTAGCCCCTGCTTCGGTGCCCTTATGTTTTACCAATTTCAGAACTTCCATGGCATTTCTCTGAATCACGGAATAATTCTTTCTTTACTTCTCTCCCCTAGGGGTCTTTGTTAGCCCTTCAATTCCATCTGAAGTACTGTTGTCGCTCTCCCCCTGTCCCCAAAACCATCATCATCTCTTCCTCTGTGAACTGAAATGGCGTTGGAAATGCTGTCTCCGTCTTGCTCCTCGTTTTTCTGGGGTCATTTCTTTGCCTCTGGTTCCCTCTATGTGCTCTGACCTTGTTGTAGTTACTCCTCTTCCTGTTGTCACTTCTCTAACTTCTTGAACTGCTAGAAAGGATATTTAGGACAATATAGATTGGGCACATGAGCAAATCTTGGTGATGCTATTCCTTTATAGGCTGATCATGATCATCCTGATCAGAAAAGGATGCTGTCTTTGGCCTCCAGTGTCGCTGTCTCTTGTATTTGCATTTCTGTTACATAAAGCCAGTCTGAATTTCTGCATTTTAGAACCACTTTTGCTTTGGATCTCTGTTTGCCATGGAGCAGTGGGAGGACTTGTCTGTACTCTTAATTTCTCTCAGCTGGTGAAATTGATTTTATTGTAATGAAATTTGCTATATTGAGGGCTTTCTAGAAAATACATTCTTGACACTTTGTTAGCAACTGAAAAAGTAGGAATTTAAATGATTTTTAAAACAATGAGTAATCCTGTACCCTGCTCATCCTCTGTATCATTAATGATTTTTTGAGATTTTCAACATCTGTATCTTTTCTCCTCAGTCATTGTTCTCCCTAGCTGGAGAATCCCAGTCGATCTAGTCTTGCCTTTTAAGACGGAAAGTTGTGTGCTTGTGATCATCTGTTCCCAATACTACCATGACAGTTTATGAAATTTCATGCATCCTTCAAAATGTAGTTTAGACCTTGATTTACACAGCAGCAAAGTAATATTCGTTTATTACCTTTCTAGTAATTCTTGGCATTCTGAGTTTTTGAATACCTGCTGAGCACTGTCTGTGGTATGTACTTCACTTCTCCCTGGTGTATATGATTTGCAATTCTGGGCAGTAACTGAAGAGAATGTGTTACTGCACTGACAATTTCAGGTAGGTAAAAATGCAAAGCATGGCATTTGAGTAAAAAACTGCAATTAATTGACTGGTGTGAGTATATATATACACACATATGCATATCTATATATCAGATAATGAATTAGAGGGAATGATGAATGATGGGAATGCTTAGAAGACTGATGTATCAGGCCAGTTCTAAACTTTAATTTTAAACTGTTCTGAACTAGACAAACACTAACAGCACACCTTCTGTTACACGTTTGTTGTGCATTATGAATCTTTGTCACTGTGTTCAAAGTAGTCAGCCCTTAAAGCGTGCCTTCTGGATAAGCTGGGAGATACAAGAGAGCTGGTGCACCAGGAGACAGCAAATGCTGCTTACACAAACACAGGTAGTGTGAACCACGACAGCCTTAGGTTTTCCCACCTTCCTATTCTACTCTTTGATTTTCCACAGCAGGTCTGGAGGAAGTTTTAGTTTCTCGTTCTGAATCAGAAAGAGGTGCTTGTCAGGGAAATGCTGGGAGATGCTGGGCAGCTGGGAAGAACACTCAGGAACTCAGATGCAGCTGATTTTGGATTGTTGTGACCTGACCCTGCTTATGACAACATGGCTAGAAATACTATCTTTTCTTTGGTGTCATGTGAGTCTTTACAGAGCTCTGCTGTGTTAGTGGTAGATCATATGAACCAATTCACCCAAAACTGCAGAAATTCTGTCTGTGTTGGGAACATCAACTCTCAACTCAGCAGTCATTTAAGGCCAGCATGCAATGGATGCATGGTTTATGGCAGCCAGTATTAACTTTCTCTACAATAATGGCTGTTAACCCTGGAAAATTTTTTGCTAATTTCAAGTTTGTGAGATTTAACAACATGAAAAAACACCCCACAGGTACATTGCTAGTGTTGGAAGAATTTTGTTTGAGGTTAAGAACCAAAATACAAAAACCCATGCCATGACAGATTTTCAGTTACTGTAGTTTGTAATTCTAAGCTGATGGAGCTGTAAAAGTTTATACTAACTGAGAAAGGCCTTCATTTTTTAAGTACATCCACAGCATTATGTTTTGTAAATATGGCATTTCAGCATCCAGGAATAAGAAGTGTAAGTTGATTTTCTGTACTAACCAAGTAAAACTTACTCAGTGGGAATTCTGAATGTGATGAGCACTTCAGAATAGAAATTGTGTTTAGGCACTCTAGGCATGAAATCAAAATAATTTGGCTGTGTTTCTTGATGTACACACACACACACACACACGTGTTCTCTGCCTCTTTCTTACACATTGAATTCACTTGTATCCTCTAACTGCAGCATTTTACCAAAATTGCATTGTTTGCATTTGCAAACTTAAAACTGCCAAAATGTGTTTGTAAATAATATGTCCATATGTATGCAGAAATAGACGCAGAGTAAAGATGCAAGGCATTGTTATAAATTCTTGCTAAATTCTTACTAGAACACCAGAACTATTGTGTACAGAATTTTGCATATGCCCTTGAGGATTGAAGCTTTCAAAGTTAAGAGAAGGAAAAGGTAGAGGGTGGGAGTGAGATAAATAAAGAAGAAGCAACAGCATGTTGGCAACAATACTTAATAATGTACTTAAAATTTTCACACGTTTTTTAATGGGGAAAATGATACTTTTTTTATTCTAAATGGAGAGAATTCAAATAAGAAAGTTTAAAGCATCAGCTAATGATCTCTGGCATCTGGCAATGTTCTAAGATTTGCAAGAAAGAGGCTGAAGTTGCTGTGACTTCAAACAAAGTATTTCAGATTTCTTTGCGTATTGTAGTACTTGGGTTTGAGTTCAAAACAATTGTTTAGAAAAAAAATGCAAATTTTCTACTTTCTACACAATCAACATAAAATTCTCCCTGAAGAATAAAAAAATAGCTTCTTGGAAAGCATTTTGAAAAATCTCATTTAAAGTTATATTTTTTATATCTTTTTCATTATGCATCTGTATAAAGCCATTAATGATAGGCATATGCAGCCATTGTAAAACTCCTTTAATACTGTCAAATTGCTATTGAGATACTTTTGCTTGTGTGTAGAGCTTATCTGTAGCTTATTCTAATTTTAGTGTAAATTTTGTTATTGGCATAAGAATTATTGTGGGAAGGAAGAGTTACCTGCTTTCTGCAAATGCTATTAATTATACTAACACTGTTCTAATTTTCTTCCTTTTTTCCTATAGTGACACAGCACAAGCTCCATAACATCTGTATAGTCATCACAAATGTTTGCAAAAAATTGATAATACGGAAGTACATCTGAAAATTACATGCACAAATTTTCTATTCACGATGATAAACTACTAGAACTTTATCATACTAATAATTTCATTGCAAAGTTATGATGCTTCACACTATGAAGGACTTAATTTTCCTGTAAAGTAAGGGACTAGAAATTGGAATTAAATCATATTCTGCAAAGATCCGAAAGGTGTTTTATCTCAAGCTTAAGAATTCTTTCAAAAAAGAGCTCATTGCCTGGAAGTGTCAGTTAAAAAAGATCAAACCTGGTGTCATGAGATTATTAAATAATTGCAATCTGCTAATGGGATTCTGTAGGAAAAAGGCATATGTGACTGCAATTTTGTAAGGAAAGGTAATGGAAATGCTTCTACAACCCTACACATTGCTGAGAATACTGTATTTCTGAATGATGAATGTGAACACGTGCTGAGAGACCTTTTGGGTGACAAGAGGAGGGGAGATGTAGCCTGCAGGAGGAAATTAAAAGATCCTCTTGTGTTTTGTCATTGAGAAAAATAAAAATAAAAAAAACCAAAGCAACAAACCCAGCTAAAAACAAACTCAGCTAAAAAACACAACCCACCTGCAAACATCCAGCACAGCTGCAGACTCCAAAAAATTAAAAATTGCTCAGGAATAGATCAAGTTGAAAATGTGAAGGTGGTCCTTAAATATAAAAATCATGCAGAAATAGTCTGTTAGAGCAATAATGAAGGGTTGAAGAATCCTTAAAGACTATGTTTGACTAGTTTATGAAGTAGACCGAGCAGTTTTTGAAGTAATAGGCAGCAGGAATCAGTATCTTCAGGGTTTCCTTACTGTTTCTCACCTAAAAAATACTCAATTTTATTAAAGACCGACTGAAAATACACTCCAAAAAGTAGAGATATTATGAACTCTAAAGGGCTAATTTATTTACTGTTAAAGATTTGAGTTGGACACCAGCTCAAAATGCAAATGAATTATGTTTTTGAATGACTTTCCAAATCAGTGTTTTGGAGCTTTGTATTGTAACGCTCTGGATGCTTCTAATGCTGCAGTGTTGTGGAAGTTCAGGGTGTCAGACTCTTGCTTGGTTGTACTTTCTTTCATTTCTGATGTGGCTTGATTTAATTTTGTTAGGTTTCTTTGAAACTGCCAAGTTACTCTGTGTGATAATACAGGTCTCTTATGCATAGGGGGTTGCAGACTTAGCATAAATATTCAGAAAGGGAAATTTAATAAGCAGATTTACTATGCGTACTGGGAACAATAATTTACAACTTAATGCCAACCAACTGTGTTTCAGGACACAGCTAGTGAATTAGGTGTCAGCACTTGCATATTTCAGTGATGGTTATGTACTTTTTAAGAAGTCTTCTAAGCTCCTACATGCTGTTTAAATACTTAATTATTACAGGAAATCTGCCTCCTGATTTTTAAATCTATTCATTGTCATGAAGAAAAGTCAGAAAAGAAGAGGGCAGTTTGCTAGCAGTCTAAATCTTGGAAATTAATTGATAAGAAATAGTCTAGGGTGTTTTTGTCATAAAGGATTCAGCTTGTTTTCTGAAGCTCACATTGTCATTCTGCCAGAAATATCAAAGTGTTTCCACGTGTACTATGTGAATGGATCCCTTATACAAGTATCAGGCCTCTTGGAGTGTGGCAGAAAACAGCCAAAGTTGTCTGTTTCTGGTGTGTGTGTACACAGAGAAGCTACAGCACAGCCTGGGCAGTGGCCCTGAAGGCTTCATTCATGGATGTGGGCATGGCAGTGCCAGCGAGGCTCATAGGGATGATCCTAAACATCCATACACACTTGTGTGCTGCAATGGTGCAAACATTTGTGTACCAAATGAAAACAACGTTTTCATTGCTGGCGACTGTGCCTTGTGAGAAGAGGCTTTCTGCTAACAGTACAGAGCCCAGCCCTGGCCTTTTATTAGGCTCATTATCAACTAATTATGATGACTTGCTGTGCAGACAGTGTTGTGGTGCCACTTGCTGTGAGGATGATGTACAGCCTAGGGGCTGGGGTAATAGCAAAGGCTTCGAAAGCATGAGTGTAGGAAGACCCTGTGCCCACTGATGGGCAATGAGCTGAGCACCCTGGAGATCTAGAAAAAGGCTGGTTTTGTTTAAGGATATTAGCTAAGCCAACGGGGTGAGGCAATTTCCATGCCTGGGGAAGGAAACACCTGGTGAACCCCTTGCTGCAGGTGGTGCAGGCCAAGGAGTGGCAAAAAAAATAGTTTTTGCAAAATAAAATGTCTGATAAAAGGACAAGATAGAAAGTGTGAGAGGGGGCTGGTCTACCTCTTGACTCTCCCCTTCTGGATGAACTCTTTTCAGTCTGTTCGCTTTGCCCTTGAGGGTTGAGACCATCAAGATTGTAGTGACCATCAGCTCAGTGGAATCAGAAGATATGCCTAAAAAAAGCCAACCCACTTCAAAACCTTTCTTCTATGGTCTGAAAGTGAATATGTAATGTCTTTTCATTGAGAGTGTCACGTTTCTGTAAGCTCTGTAATACATCCATGTTGCACCTTACTGACAGAATATTCTTCGCTCATGTATTGCAAGTTGTGTTTGTCAGATTTCTGTTTCTATCAAGGCCTGGATTGCAGAGTAGCAGAGGAAGTCAGAAATTCAACAAAGGTAAATGCAGGGTCCTACAGCTATGGAGAAATAACCCCAGGTACCAGGGGAACTGAACTGCTGGGAAGCAGCTCTGTGGAGAAGGACCAGGGGCTCCTGGTGGACACCAAGCTGTCCATGAGCCAGCAGAGTGACCGTGTGGCCAAGAGGCCAATGGTGACCTGGGGTGCATTAGGGAGAACATTCCAGCAGGGCAAGGGAGGAGATCCTGCCCCTCTGCTCAGCTCTGGTGAGGTCTCACCTGGAGTGCTGTGTCCAGTTCTGGGCTCCTCA
The DNA here is from genome assembly GCA_013397245.1 of Thryothorus ludovicianus. NCBI lineage: Eukaryota > Metazoa > Chordata > Aves > Passeriformes > Certhiidae > Thryothorus > Thryothorus ludovicianus. The sequence continues at coordinate 188,910 of VZTB01004781.1, read as the reverse complement.
GGAATAGACAGACCTGGAGCTTGTGGAGCACATGTAGTGAAGGGTGACAAAGATGACTGAGGGACTGGAGCATCTCTCTTACAAGGAAAGGCTGAGGGAGCTGGGCCTGTTCAGCCTTGAGAAGGGACAACTGAGAGAGAACCTCATCAATGTCTGTCAGTATCTGAAGGCTGAGGGTCAAGAGGATGGAGCCAGACTCTTCTCAGTGATGCCAAACAATAGCACGAGAGACAATGGGCAGAAAATAATGCACAGAAAGTTCCACCTGAATTGAAGAAAAACTTGTTTACTGTGCAGGTGAGTGAGCACTGGAACAGATTGCCCAGGGGGGTTGTGGAGTTTCCCTCATGGGAGAGGTTCAGAAACAATCAGGATGCAATCCTATGCCATGTGCTTTGGGGTGACCCTGCTAGAGCAGGGAGGCTGGACCAGATGATCACTGTGGTCCGTGCCAGCATTACCCATTCTGTGATTCTGTGACTGTGCTGGGCACAGACACATCTGTTAGAGAAACCTACACTATAATAGGCTGTAATAGACATACATGGGAACTGCATGACTGAGGAATAGCATGCACAAAATGCAATAGATACAGGTGAGCTGAAAGATTGACTTTCACATTCTGCAGAGTGCTTTGTTCAGGTCCAGTATTAGTGACTGCAGTGTGGAGCCTTTTACCTGTAGGGCATTGACTACTGTTCTTTGCTTTCTGGCTACTAGCTGCAGGGAGGTGCCAGATCCACTTTAGCTTCTAGTGGGAAAAACCTAGTTTGTGTGGAGAGAATTGCAATTCCAAAGGTGAAGATATTCAAAATCACTAAAGATTACTCAACAACTTTCTTATTTTTGTTTTCTAACCCTATTTTTTTTTTGTTTTGTTTTCAATCATTTCCCTGTCCTAGATTATAGACTAGAGAGAGGTTTATTTTTCAGTATGACTGAGAACCAGTTCATATTACTATGGGGAGTCTGACTAATTTGCAAGCAAGAAGCTTCGAGTGATCCGAAAGGTTCAAGAAAACAGAGTACTTTTTCTTTATGAGTTATTGAATATAAAAGACTGATCATGTCTTTTGTTTTTGTGGAGGACAGAACTCATCATCACAACACTACCAACACCATTAATCTGAACAACCCGATAATTTAAAAATATTCTGTCATAGCTTTTGGTGGTGTAGCTGCTCAGCTCCTTTCTCTAGGGTGAAATAATCTGATGCAGTATTGAAACTGCCACCAAGAATTGTTAATGTATAATTTATCTTTGCAATTAAAAAGCATTTTTAACCAAGTGTCACAACACAGTGACAAGTAAATTAGGCTGTGATTTACATTACAGTACTTTGCAACTTGATTTAGTGTCACCCTGGAGGAACTGACAAACAGCCCCTGTGGAGTAAGACAGTGCTTTCAGTAAAGAATGAATTCATTTCCTATGTGTTAGCAAGGAATGAAAGACAGTTGCTGCCTGGTATTGAAACAATGATTCATATTTTTTGTTTGTTTTCTAACATGTTAAGCAATACAATGGCAAAAATTTATAGACAAAGAATACTTGGGTCAGACACAGTAATTGATAGCTCAGTGTTTTTATAACAAAAGGCTTAGTTAGACTTTTCTTGATATAGTAGGAGTGGAAGATTAATCTGGTTGCTTTATATTTTCCTTTGTCACTGTCTTAAATTGGGAGCTTTGGAATTTCAGAATATGAAAACTATGAAGAAGAAAGGTTAAATATTGCTAAATATAACTCACCAAAGATAAGTTAAGTGAAGCACAAGGCTATTTGATTTAGAAAAAAAAAGTCCCTTAAAAATTATCAGTAATATCAAATATTCACTACATTAGTATTTTGGGCTATCATTCACTCTTGGTTTGGGGCACTTTCATGTTTTCTTATCTTCTTTTCAGTGAGAGAGTACTATTATAGAAAATAAGTGTGAAGCTAAAATGATGGTGGGATTTTTGTTGGAAGAAAAAGGCTCTTATACAATGAGCTAAATGGGTAATTCATTCTCCTCATTAACAGTTAGCAATTTCTAGGGAAACTGTATGAACAGGGATAGAGCGAGGTTTACCTGTCCTGTAAACTTGTTTTGTTCCAGTCACTGGACGTAGCTGAATGAAATTCTCATTGTCCTGGCGATGTGAGAAATGTTCTTGCAGTCTGTGTAATAGTCACAGTCATTAGAAGTGGTTAAGCAAAACCATTCTGCAGTGGGAAGGAATCATATAATTATGGAATATCCTGAGTGGGAAGGATCCATATCATGAAGACATCCACAAGGAGCTTGCTTGTGTGTGATTCACACAGGATTCATAACAGTCAATCTTTTAATCCACAGTTACAGAGATTTTTCTCCTTAGGTCCCTTTGGATTCACTTCAAGAAAGGTGATGAAAAAATGAGAATAGATTAATATCATCCAAACAGTTATGACAAGTTAAAAAAAGTAACACTATTTCCACATTCTAAGTGCATTAACTGCCTTTCACAGTGGTTTATCACAGTGGATATCCATAGACAAACACACAGAAGCAGAGTAAACTGGTGAGTAGGAGCTCTGAGGGCATACTGTGACCTGCTTACTCTAAGGTCACAAAATCACAAGAGACTGCAAGGAAATAAATGTTAATCACAGTTTATAAAATTTAGTTTTCCCACCATTTTTTTCAAATCAAAGTCTGAGCAGGTGGTGTCAATTTTGGCAGAAAGTGTCATCCTTTGTATGACAAAGTGATTTGGCATTACTGTGACTTGGTCTCTAGTGTCAGCTGTTGCTGTACAAAATACAGGTAACAAGAACACAGGTCTAGCATACAGTGGAATTTTCAAGGGTATTTTCTTCTTGATGGGCATCTGGTTTGTCATTGATTCATTTTTTGGTGTGGAGTGGTTCCCTGTTTGTGGTCTTGGGAGCTTCCTATGGACCTGACAGGGAACCAATCAGTGGCCAGTTTTGAATACTGACACACGTTTAAACCAATGAAAGGGCTGGATATGCCTTTGGGAACACACATTTTAAGATGAAAACCCTTGGACTTTGTTATCTTTTATTTCCAGTCTGAGCGCAGGTAACAGGCTGTTTGTTTATACCTTTCGAAGTTTGAGCCTGCTTTGCTTTTCTTCTAATCCTATCTCACAGCAGAATCTACCACATGAATTTGGTGCATTGGCCGGGAAATCTCAAACTGGAGAACTAAACCACAACCGTGGGTCATCCCCATTGCTCTTACTCACCTGCTGTAGCCTTTGTGCCTTAATAAAGTGCTCTCAAGCACTCTAAAGCTGCTGTATGAAATAGACCAGTTTGGAAGGAGCTACATGGCAGTTTTTTCCCCTGTGGAATATTAATTCAGCCCTAAATACAAGCTGAGACATATAAGGTCTTGTTAGATCTTATATGTCTTATCTTCAAAAAAAGAATGGCAGCAAGAAGGCAGGATTGTCAGTTGTGAGAAGGCAGTTATGATTATTATTTTGGTGAAGCTCAGGTATAGTAGCTTCATTTCCTGATTTCCTGATTTCCTGAAGGCTTGAGTACTTGACTCACATAAGGTGATGTGTGCCTTGGTGTTGTCTGCTCTGGATCACTGTAAGCCAGAAATAAAAGCAGCATAGAGTGAATTTTCCTTCTTGAGGAAATTTATTTCTGTTCTGCTCCTGCGGTTAGTGGAGTCAATAACAGGACTGACTTCAGAGCTGGAAGCTGAATCATCTTTGGTCTTTGCTATACAAAAGTCAGGGAGCAGAACAATGATAAGACCGGAGCAAGAGATGCTTATTTTATAGTGACATGCCTCTATTAGGAGGGCTATGCACTCTGTCAACAGTGAAGAAGGAAAACACTTCTCTGACCTGGCCAACTAGAAAAACCCTAATCTTCTACACCCTTTGGAGGTCTTGAAAGTTACTGATTTTCAGTTTTTTCCTTTCCCCATGCCCTCCACATTTGAATTCTCATAAGTTTCTTTTTTGTATGTTAATAAATACGTTGAAAAGATGCTTAACAGAACTTGTACAGTGCCCATTTAGTGCCTTTTTTTTCTGGATGATCCAGTTAAAATAATTCAGGTATAAATGAAGATGGATCGCAAGGTAAAGCGAGAACTTCATATTGAAAAGCTGGGTTGACTAATAACTGTTCTTTCCCAGTTTTGCTATTTGAAAAATATATTTTCTACAGAAAAGAAAGTAAAGTCCTTTCAAAAGCTATGAATTACTGTTGAAAACACAGAAGCTAAGTTTGATGTTGCTGAGTTTTAGAGATGTGACTTGAAAGGTAGTCAGACTTTTGGATTTCCTGTGCTTCAGTTAATGAGTGACCTGCACTCATCTTGATTTGTGCCCTCCCTTCTTTTTCTCCATGGCATAGGTCAGTATGATGGAAAACCTCCTTTATGTCTGTCTAAAATTATTTTATTGTGATTGATTTATGCATGAAATATGTTTGTGTTATTGTCCAATATGAGATAGATTATAGGAGGGACATTACCTGAAAGTGCATTGTTTTCTCAAGATAGTTAATGATATTTTTGCAGTGCTAATATCATAATGTGAAAAAGAAGAATAAGGGTAGCAAGCACTATAGAGAAAAGGCAAATCTTGTAGTTTGTCGTAAGTATTGGACATAGGAGCTGCTAGTAAACCAAGCCGAGAAAAGGGACTGATTTATTTGCCTGTTTTGTGCCTGACATAGAGACAGAGATATTTGTGGACATAGATTTAGCACTGTACTCAGAAAAATAAAGGAGATACTAAAAGTTAATCTAGTTGAAACTAGCTGGAGGCACAAATGGGTGTCTCCATTCCCTTATCCCTGCTTTTCTCCAAAGATCTGAGAACCAGTGAGAATGCACTGCTTGGAGCTGGGCTCCATGCTTTCCATACGACTGTGTGTGGTTGTCTTGGTTTAGCTGCTGGCTTAGGCTCACTGTCTGGTTTAGCTGCTGGCTTAGGCTCACTGTCTGGTTTAGCTGCTGGCTTAGGCTCACTGTCTGGTTTAGCTGCTGGCTTAGGCTCACTGTCTGGCTTATCTCCCTGCCCCCCTGCCTTTGTCTGCTGCCCTCCAATATCTCTATGTTTATGTACAAAATAACCCGGTTATCTACTGTGATTTATGAGTTTAACTCATTTTCTGATGCAGTTAGAGTGAATTAGAAAAGAGGCAGTGGGAAGGGAGAAAAAGTAAAAGTGGTGGGGCAGGAGATCTCAGGAGAGAGGTGATGTTACAGTAGCAGGAAAGGATCCTTCTGTAGAAAGGAAAACATTTTTATTACTAGTGAAAGGCTAAAAGTGCCTGGAACTGAACATGAGTGTCAAAAAAAGAAAATCACAGCACCTTTGAGTTTCCTGTTACAAAGGAGGTTGCAGGACCTTCATCACAGGACATGGTCAAGGAACAAGGAAACAAAAGGAAGGTGAAGGAATTTGCTCTCAGAGTTGTTTTGCTTGTGTTTCTTTAGTGTTTTAAAATACATACTAAATACACTAATTGTGCTATTATAATTGTTGTTATAACCTATAAAAATCAAGAGGTAGGTTTCTGTGCATTTTTTTTTCCAAACCAATTTGGGAAGATGATAGAAGAAACAGGCATTTAAGAATTGAGGAAAAAATATTTTTACAAAGTATATTAAAAATTGTATAATTTCCTAGGCATTTTATTATATCACAAATTTGTAATTTTTACTTAATCTCAGCTCAAGCAAACTAGAGTGCACAATCTTTCCTAAAAGTTTTTTTAGGTTATTTTTAAATTATAGGGACATTTGTAACAACAACCCTTGCATATAATAGGAGCTTAAGTTACAATAGACATACTGTGAATATATTTTTGCTTTATGCAGTGATATATCCTTAGAGCTTAACTGGTTAACTGTAGGGAATTTGAGGGCATTTAAGTTTGTAAATGTAAAGAGATGAAAAAAGAAAAGGATCTGCATTAATAATATATTTATTTTCACAGGAAACAGCATAATGTTAGTGATTTGGAGGGAATAAAAATTAATAAATGTTGGGATAGATTGTAGGATTTTTTTTTAACTAGGAAATTGGTATTAGAATGAAATTGTACTTCTGTGCTCTAAATTTCAGTTTGTTTCTATGTTTGGTATTTCAGTCTTATCCAAATAAATATCTTTTGTCCTAAAGTTTCTCTGCATCCTCTTAAGGCAATGGAAGTCCTTTTCACTGTGTTGTAAATGCACAGACAAGTTGCACCACAGCCTTCACAGTGATTCAAGTATATTGAATCAAAAAGCACAAAAATATGTCTGGGGCCATAGCAGAGTCCCAGCTGGGGCCAAGCAGCAGCCAGGAGGGTCCTTCTGGGAGCAGTGTGTGTGTGAGCCCCCCTGGCCTGAGAAGCCACTTAGTTCTACCAACAGAGACTGCTGCCAAGTGTGAAAGCACACAACCAGGTAGATACATGTCAGGAAAATCTGTGGTGTAATCTGTTTGATTTTACACTGAGGCAGAGTAGAGAATTGTTCTCAAAGCCAGCAGCTGCTGTTCAGCATGGAGTTGGAACTACCAGCGCAGCAGAGCCCAAGTAAAATGTCTGCTGTCTCCTGGCTGATAGCAGTGCCTGTCTGGATGAGCTTTTTGTTCCATCTACTTCCATTCAGCTCAGAAAAGTGCTGCAGACAGTGTATGGTAAACAATTTGACATTTTGTAAAGCAGAGGAGAACTGAAACAGGCAGGAAATAAGAGTCACTTTTTGTAGGAAAATACTGAAGTATACCAATGTGCACTCAGGGACACATCTTACTGGGAAACTAACTGCAAGTAATAACAGAGAGAAAATGTTTGCCTGTGTGAAAGAGCAGGATTGTGTATTTTCAAGACCCAAGCTTACAATTACATTTGTTATGCAATCAAAATCATACTTTTCTTATTGGCATTCTTTCTAATTGTTGAAAATATATTGTTTTGTTAGATTCTAACAGTGCATCTGAAATCTCAGAGTGGTACTTCAGCATTTTCTAGTTCATATTGGGAAGCAACTGCAGCGTTTCATTCCCTTTTTGATCCCCATTTCCCCTTTCTTTTTCTCCATTTATCTTTCTGGAGAAAACCATGGTAGATTTTGTATTTATGTACTAGGAGGTATGATTATGTTCAGCTGTGATCGTAACATCCCAGCCAAAAGAGTCCATAATATTGAATGCCATGGGGGAGGAATGAGACAGGGATGGTTCTATGTGTCATGGAACTGAAACTCAAAAAATTGAAACATTTAATGTATAAGATGCCTGTGTTAGATATTAATATTGGTGTATATAAATCCAGTAATTATTTTTTATATAAATCTAGTAATTATTTTGTTTATAAATACATTTTATTTTAGCTAAGGGAGAGAAAAGTGCTAATAGAAAGCATGCTATAAAACTATTTGATCTTGAATTCTTTTTTTTTTTAATATACTGTAATAATCTACTTCTTGTAGTTTGGTTGCAGAGTTGCAAGTTTCAGCCATATAAAAGATTATGACAGCCCTCACAGTTTACAAGATTCACTTTCAATTAAAAATATTCCAGAGAGATTGCAGACAAACACTTAAAACACCTGTATCAGATTTAGTTTTTAAGTGGTATAAAGTGCTGTAATTTTACTGACTTCAGGATTAATTTTAATGTGTTGAGAAACTTATCTTTTTGAATCTTCAATAATTTATCACTCTAGCTGAAATCAGGGAAAATTGCTGTTAAATTCCACAAACCAGAAAGAAAATGTAAAAACTCTAGTGGAAAAAAATAATTAAGTGAATGTTTACAATAACTGGCATTTAACATCCTGTTCATGAACAAAATGCTTATTGATGCAGTTTATATAACAGAAAATGCAGTATATTTTAAAACTCAAAAGGACTTCTGAAATTGCTTACGGAGACACCGAGCAGGTTATGGTGAACCTTCTCAGGGGGAGGAATCCTTCAGTGTTTGGTCTTTCAGTAGCAGCTTCTTTAAAGATTCATGCGCTGTTGCAATGTAATTTTTGATACACCATATTAAAAAAGCTATGATTGTAAATCCTATCGCTGAATCAAATCTCTAGCATGAATACCATGATAGAACTTCTTTTTTTTTTCCCCTGAAATTCCAGTAAATGTCTTACGTGATGCTAATTGCACCCTTCCAAAGAGACAAACAGGAGAGTTGTTGGACTTAGAGCAAATGTGTTTGATGCATGGGAGTGTTTTGTGTGAATCCTCCTACACTGAAAGCAGACCCAACGAGCATTAGCCAGAAACGCTGTGTGCTACAAGATGCTGAATGTGGAAGACTCAGTAACAATGGTCAGTGGAATATGCAGAAAATACGCAGGCTGGAAAATGGACTGAATCAATAAGAATAAAGAGGTGTTTTTTTCCTTCATAGAAAAATTAAATAAAGTAAATTTGCAAGTGAAAACACTCAGAATGTCCAGCAGAAACACAAAATTTTGTATGCCTCCATGAAGTGTTTTTCTTGCAGTTTTGTCATTTTTATAGTTTTATAGTGAGTGGCTAAACAATATAGTCCCTGGAGCTTTTAGACTGATTTATTTTATCCTAAGAATGACTATGTCTGGTAGTCAACAGAGGAAGAAATATGCAGATTATTTCATTTGTTCTTTGTAATTTGGATTCCATAGGAGCTCCAATGAGAAAGTAAGTACATTCTATATAGACACTTAGAAGTCAGTGAAGCAACTCATAGTAAAATCTTGTAAACTAAACTTTTTAAAGAAATAATCAGAAATAAAAAAAAATCCTACGTTTGCAGACAAGGAAGTTTTTTTGGATGCTGTGAAAAATAAAAGATGATCTACAGGAGGGGGAGTAACAGTGGTGCATTAATGAGCTCTGAAGGAGAGAGAATGGCAAAAAGAATTGTTAACTCACTACTGCACATATGTAGGACCTTTAATTGGGGATGCACTCACTACTTTCAAGGACAGTAAGTAAGGGTTTAATTGTTGGTTTTATGAAGACATCAACTGGAATGCTTCAACAGTTTTATTTTGAATATCATCCCTGCAGTTTTGTGCAATTGCTAGTTTTCTTCCTGTCCTTTTCATGGTCGTGTTGCGTCTTTCAGAGTGTAGAAGGACAGCTGGGGGGAGACAGGCACTTGGTGTAATGAATTTGTCATTAACAAAGATACAAGTATTGGAAGATTGGCGCCTAATATTTACGTATTTTTGTTGTGTGATTTTCTTCTTCTCCACCTTCTCCTCCCACTCCCAATACTCTGCTGAAACCTGTTCGATAACTAATGGTTACTTTTTTTTCTTTTTTTAAGTAAAAGTTTATTTTTCAGTTTGAAATGAGCTGTTCTTTCTGTACTTCATTGGTGGTGGTTTTTTTTTCTGTACAGATACTGTTAAAGTTCTGTGAGAATATGGAGTTACATTGTTGCACAGATTGTGAAAGCAAACAAATAAAGAAGCAAGGCAGCACCTAGCGTACAGCATTATAGCAAAGGAATAGGGTTCTGAAACTCTAATCCATACATTTGACCTGCTTGTTGTTGAGAATATCTTAAAACTTCTAGCTTGACTTGTGGGTCACTGAGAGAGTTTTGGTTGGGAATCCCAGCAAGAACTGGATTCCTTATTTCTAGAGGCTACCATTTTATAGGTTGTAGGAGAAAATCAGCAGAGATGCAATTGCACATTGCTTCTAGTAAAAGTTACAAATACAACCTTCATGTTGAGAGAGAGATGGAAAAAGAAAATCTCTGCAAACCATAATCTTTATCCCAAAAGAGTATAAGAGATTTGCATGCTGTGAATACATTAACTGTGCGTGCTAATGCAACACTATCAGTACAGTGATCTCTAGCATTATTGAAGTGCATTCCACATTTTGGGCTTATCTAAATTTGTTAATTAAATACTGCATTTAAAATTTGAAAAAGTACGTTTTCTGTGCATTAAGGTCTAACAAGTGTGACACATGGCTTATCTTCTAGTCATCAGCAATTTGTCTTAAAGCAAATTGTAATGAAAGTCTCTTTCCTGAATACTTGGAAAGGAGAGTTTTAAAAATAGAAGCTAGAAGCTGTAGCTAGAGCCACTGGTAAAAGCATCAAGGAATACCTGAAAAAGTTTTGTCAAATGTGATCTTTCAAAGTTTGTATTTGTCATCATAATTAGGGATGCTAGATCTTTAATTTTTCTAAATATTAGTAGCTGCACAGACTTGGACTGGTAACAGAAGACTTTTCCTTCGTAATAAGATTCTCTAGATGTGCATACTTTTTTCACTTGAAGGAAATCCCAATGACATCCACTAGCATACAGCTGGTCCATGGATGTGCCATTTGGCAGCAGGAGCTCTTTGAGATTCATATCTGATGAAGCATTTCAAAGCCTACTTACCTCTAAGTACAGGATTTTCATTGGGTGCTTTCAAAATAAGACAATGTGTTAATTTTTGATAAAATGAGGTGTGAGAAGTTTTAAGCTAAAAAAAAAAAAAAAGAGAAATAAAGAACTTACCTACTATTCAGCTACTGAAAGAGGCTCCTTCCAGAATGTCGGTCTGAATATGAGAAATGTGACATTGCTGCAGCTGAGAGGGATCCAAAATTGTGTTAGCTGTGCATCACAAAGAAAACAAAAACTTTGGTGTGTCATTTGTAAAATGCCAAATCTTTCTCCAATGTTTTCATTTTAACCTAGTGATAAGGGCAAATCTGTAGCACAGCAATGTTACAACTTGAGCAAGTTCAAAGCAATGTCCTACTTGATTAAAATGAGAATTATTTCGCTCAACAACCCACCTAAAATGTCATTTACTTTAGTGGATACTGCCCAAGTAACTAAATACAGCTGACATCAGTAACTACGATAGGAGATTAGTAATTATGTGTAACAGAAACTGCTTCTGGGTTTGAAATTGCATCTATCTTGCTTTTTTATGGTGTCGTTTGGAGCCACCAGTTCATTTTACTCTAACTCTGGTATTTTAGGCCTATGCTGTGTAAACCTCCTGAGTGGGAGCAGCAAAGACCATAGTCTTCCCCAGGTGGAAATCCATGATCACAGATGTTAAGGGCAGAGAGCATTATTTTAGGCACTAACCCAATCAATTGCATGAGGCAGCGTGACTGTAAGCCTGTCATTTCATAGCAGGATCTGTATACGGTGTGTGGTTTCCAAGGTGGCTGGAGAGAAAGAACTCTTTAATACAAGATCTGTGATAATGGAAACACTTGCTGAATGCACCTGAGTGGATTGAGTGTTTTCCATGAATGGAGTTCCAGTCTTTACATGATAATGAAATTACTCTGCCAACACTGGAATATAATGTATCCAGCTACTCTAAAGTGACCATTAGAATTCCTTGTTAATTGAAGCCAGTGGAGATACACAAAACAATTTAGTTACTCATGTATGGGGGGATTTGCATATGAAATATATAATGTAAGTGTTGGTGGGGGTGCCTTTTTCTCAAAAAAAAAAAAATAATCAATAATTCCCTGGTATATACGTATTTTAAAAGAAGAAAGAAAAAGTGGTTGGGCAAAGTCTAGTGAAAGCATTTTGGTTCTAAAGTATCATAGAATAATCTGATCTAATCAGACAAAATAATTGTTGACATGAGGCATTTTGTCTGGAGAAATGAAAATCTATTTCAGAGGTATTACATGTTTGAATATAATTTAAAAAGAAGCCTCATACACGCCACAGTTATTGAGTAAAATTTTAGAAATATAAAGCCAAATTTTCATGAAGTTTCCAGTATCTGTCCTATGTTGCTGATGATGTAATGTGTCCTCATGCCAAATGGCCAGGGTTTACCCAGATGCTGGTGCACAGCTGTTCACTCTGTAGGTAGTGACCTTTGGCATAGATGTGTTTCAAACCCTCACAGATGTTTGTTTCTGTGGAAATACAAAGTGCAAAAGACAGATTTCTAGCAAGAAAGTACTGGAACGATCTTAGAGTGTTCCAGACTAACTTTGGAAATCATCGCTCCAGCAATTTAAACCACTGTTTAATTAATTAATTCATTCAGCTAATGGAAATTAGAACAAATTATTTCTTAATGAATTTATTTAATTCATTTTAGTGGAAAAAATTGTATGGGACAAAACCATATCTAATTATTAATGAATGCTACTGCCGCAGAAATCCTCCATTCAAATAGAATACACTGTGTGTCTTAAAACAAGTTCTATTCTTAAGAAAATTTCCTCTTTTCCTGAAATAGAGTTTTCCTTGTCATTTCTTAGATCATTTTTATGACTCGGTAACATTTATGAACTTTTGCATTTTTGTTGTAAATTCATACATATGCATGTCAGCCATCTTCTTAAAATGAAGCACTAAGAACATCAGCTTTGAAATAGCCGAGACAAGTTAGTGTATAAAGTAGGGATCTTTACAGTCCTTGCTAATATAGGCTTTAAAATTACTCGTAATGCTTCTTATTTGTTATTAGCTATAGGAAAGCAAAGTTTTAAAAAAAGTTTTTATGACTCATCCTCTTCTGTAATACATATATCTGTCTATACCTTCAGCATAAAAATACTTTTTTAAAACGTGTTCTGAAACTGGAATTAAGAGTAGTCATTGCTTCAATGTATTGCTTAGGAGCACAAGAAAGTTACATCTTTAAAAAAGCTACCTATGCTTAAATGGAAGTAATGTATATTCTCTGATTCACAGGTTATTTAAACATGTAAGGTCCACAACTTTAGAGAACTAATTCTTGATTTTTAAATTCAGCTTGGGAGCCTAACTCTATCTGAATAATGGAAAACAAGTTCATATGCAAATCAGTAGGACTTATCATTTTAAGTCCTTCCATTTGTATTTATAAATATTTTTTAATATTTTATATAAACAATATACATTTATCTTAGAGTTTAATGAAAGACTGAGTGTGTTTGGTAGCTTATAAATGCACCTTTTCAAATATTAATTCATGTTAACTCATTTAGTATGAAATTTTTTGTGCAGCTCTTGCTAATAATGGTTAATACAGTATATTATAAGAGCTCATCATTCTCTTCTAACTGTAAAACTGAGCCATGCAATTTGCAATGTGAGAGTTTAAATTATGAATTTCATCAGTTGATTACAAATTATTGCTAAAATGATTTTTATAACCGTATATTTCTTACGTTTTTAATTTTCTCAAATTGCTGGGTTCTGGCAATAAATTTCATAGGAGCCTTAAATGCCACTTGAAGCAGCTGTTCTTTCAGAGTACTGACACTCCTTCTTGCAAGTTTATTTTATCTCTGCTTAAACTTGTATATTGCCCAGTCCCTTTATTTTAAAGGAATGTGGCAAACTGGACTGCTTTAAAATCACAGAGTTCCCAAAGTTGTTGAGAAAAATAACAAGGAAATGACATAATGATGTCTCTTATTGGTTTTATATTTGATAACCAGAAAAATAACTGTGATAAAGGTTTCATACTGCTGGCAGACTTTATCACTATGACAGTATTGGCGTGGCTGTTATCTTACATGCTGGTGTACAAGATTTGTTATCCAGGAAGTATTGCTGCCAAATGAGGCCTAAGATACAATGAGGGCATTACCTGTGTTGCCATTCATTTCCAGTTATAGGATATTGTGTTCCATCTTTATTGACAACGTCTTAAATTAAAATTGAGATTTGATTGCACAAGTGACAAAATCTTCACCAGTTAGAGACATCAAAAAGAGAAGAGTTTTCTATTCTGGGTTTGGATGTTTGTCTCTCATTTGCAGTTCTCTCAATTTTCAGTAGTATTAATTATAAGCTGAAAAAAGTTTCCATTTTAGTTACTGGCAATGTGGTTATGTGTTCATAATTATGTGTATGTATGCTTGTATCAAAATTATAGAGTTTATGAATTAGAGTAACTGCACATTTTATTATGTGCTATCCTTACCTTTAGCTGATACAGCTGTAGTTGTTAGTTGTTTCATTGTCTGGTGGAAAAAGAATGAATAAAATAAATGCAAGCAAAAGATTCTTAGGCTCAGAGTAAGTTTTGCATGTTCAGACTGCAGTAAAGTCCTAGAGAATGATTTTGTCAGAATGGCAGCATAGTGGCAACATGGATATAGCTTGGTGGATACCCCTAAAACAAAAAATCCAAAGATCTCAAGTGCCAGATTACCCTAGCAAAGGGTCTTAAACATAATGCTTAAAAGCCACATGGGACACAGGAAGCTGAGTGTCATAATAGGAGAAAATGTGATCCTCTTCATTATTTGGTTTGAGCACAGTGTGTATGATGAGAATTTTAAGAGGAGGCTGGGCTGTTGCATAGTTTTCAAACAAGCATGTCATTCTAGGTGTTTGTAGCTGAGGGGGTAAACTCAGAATTTCTGTGTAAAGAATTAATGTTTTCTGCTCTTTCAAAGTGTATTTTTATAGCTTTTTGTTTTCAGCGGAATGTTTCTTTTCATACTCTATTTCCTTAATGGAGTGTCTTCTGATGAATTCTCTCTTCTATGAGAATGACAGATGTTCATATTTTTAGGAATATATTTAAATTTGGGTAGTCCCGACTGATAAACAGTGTTTATTTTATCTCACTAATTTCCATTGAAGTATTGTCCATGATCCCCATAGCCAGAGGATCCAGCAAATACTTATGTATGGTACTTGATGCAAGACTGTAAAAAACTTTAAATTTAGATTAAAAAGTGAGATGAAAACTGAGGAGCAAGCATGGATGGAGTTTCTACTCCTTGAACTATTACAAACAGGATGGAAATTTGAGCTGTGAAGTGTGAATCTGCCTCAATCCTTCCTATGCTTATTGACTTTCATGTGTTTCTTAATCTGGCATAGGATTCTCTCATTTCTAATCAGTGCAGCATTTGTACAGTGAGCCCGATTCCCCAGTTTATTGTGTGTGTGTTAGCACATAGCTGCTAATCTCATGTGGTCTGAGTTTGCAGGCTGAGCCTAGAAAGTCTAAGGAGTTGTGATGCTGTTAGATTCACTGTTCAGGTGTCAATCTTAATACACAGTGACCTCATCTTGGATATATTTGGACTTGCTATTAGCACACACCTAGTTGTGTGCTTATGCTTCTGTAAGGTGTGACTTTATCTTCTTTACTCTGGACAAATTTCTGAGTGGAATAAAAGCAGGCTGCATATTGCAGCTCTGACTTTTAACCTGTTGGTTGCATACATTTTTGTATTGTGAGCAAAACGCTCCTTTTTTGCAGAAATGAGCTGGTCGAATGATATTTGATTTAATATTTGTAGAATATTGAAGGAAAGTTGAAAGCTTGTTGTGTACTTTTCCTTTTGTACTGGGTCTGGCTGAGCTGGAAAGGTGTTGGTAACACCCCAGTGCTTTGGGTGCTGCTGGGCGGGGCTGGCAGAGCATCAACACTGTCTCCCGACATTTCCCCATCAAGGGGCTGGGGCTGGGAGGGACACATCTAGTTTTCTAGTAGGAAGCTCTTGTGTGGGACGTGGAGTTTGTCGGCTGCACTGCCTATCTCTCTATTTTGCTGAGCTTGGGAACATGTTAACACAAACAATGGCTCTGTGCTTTGCCCTGACACTGACAGCCTAGTTGTGCGAGGGGAGCTATCCTCTGTGGACAGTGATGGAATAGACCTCCTCTTCCCTGCCTGAGATTGATGGGAATGCTTTTATAATGCAGGCTCCCAGGGTCATTACTCAGCCTTATGTGTGCTGTTTAATGCTGTTAATAATACTAATACTGTTGGCACACTGTGGGGTTCGTGAGATCTAGTGTCGTCCTGGTGTAAGAGAAAACAAATTTTTGGTGAGGAGGTGCTGAAATCTCCCCTGAGGCATCCAGTTTCTGGCTGGCAGGGTGTGTGGAAGGATTTGGGCAGGCTCCCACAGTGGTTTTCACCTCCTTTTACCTGGGATTTTACACCTGAGAAGGTAACCAACCCTGGCACGCTGAGACATGACCTGATAGAAGGCTGCCTTGCCTACCCCAGTGAAAACCAGCAGCTTCTCACCCTGTGCTGGGCCCTGGCCTGTGCCTGTCAAGTTGCAGTTGAGCACTCTCAGAGGACTATAGTACTCTCTAGGGCACTGTACTGTTGGAACAGTAGTTGCCTCAATAACTGGTTAGGGCAGAATCCCAAACTACAGTTGAGGACACTATGGCTGAGATAGGGACTCAAACAACAACTACCACAGTAATTGTCCCTACAAAAATTAGTACAGTAATTTTTTTGAAAAAGAAAAAAAAAAAAGGACACGTCCATAAAAAAAAAGCTACATGTCCATATCATGCATTAGAAAAGGGGGAAGAAGAAGCAGGGAAACAAGGAGAAGAGGGGTTGGATTAAGAAGCCTGTTCTTCAACAAAGAAATGGAAAGGAGCGAAACAAACAGGAAACCAACTACCTGATCCCTGACATTATCAGAACTTCAAGGCTAGTGAAAAGAGTACAGCTGTTCACCAGGTGAGTGGATTTCTGCCTGGCTGTTTCGATGCTGGTGTAACAGGGCCGAAAGTCAGCAGGTCATAAAGCTCAACAGCTGGGATCCCTTGCTAGAGATGAGGGAATTGAAAGAGGAATCAAAAAAGAAGAAACAATTTGCAGTCTCTGGAGACGGCTCCTCTCAAGTGTGAGGGCAAGATTCCTATTTAAGGAAGATCTTGTGAACTCCCTAGGGAAGTGGACCACTGCAGATGACAGTGTCTAGTACTTGAGAGAATCAGCAGTGATGGAAGTCATCTATAGCCATCTAAAAACTGGTAAGGTCTCCAAAGATGCAGAGGATGTCTGTTGCTCAATGGCCACATGGAGGAAAGTGGTTCCAAGCCCCTGCATCACATTCCAGCAGTTTGGAAGCATTGTATTACCCGCAAATGGATTATAGACATGGGACATTCCTGTCTCTTTAACACAGAAGAAAGTGGGTTCTTTCACATCCCTGTGGGCCAGCACCTCAGCTCTCTGGGGCAGCCCAAAAGATCAAAGAGTCACCTCCCACACTTATAAAGCAAAATTCTGAACTATTTCAGTTTTCACTCATGTCAAAATGGGGTTTAATGGTTTACGTTATGGCTTCAAGTATTAATTGACAGTCTAGGGCAGTGAATATTTGTGATGAGTAAAGAATTTTCCCATAAGAGAGAAACGTTTATCATGCTGTTTCTAGAATTGTAACTTTATTTCCATGTAGATTGCATAACAAAACAGTCTTTGAATGACGTAGGCATAGTAGTTTTTTTATGTATGTGGAGCATTAATACCCAAAGAATTAATGGGTATAGGTGTTTGAATTTTCCTGAACTGGGCATATATTTGGAAGGAGATGATCACAAAAGTGATAGAGCTACATGTCATAACAGTGAAAGATGAGAATGTAGTGAACCCGAAGTTGCTTGTGGGAGGGGGTGTAAAAAAAGCTGGAGGGGAGATGTACTCTTGTTCTTTGATCCTCTCCAGATGTCAGAGAAAAAAAAAAAAGAAATAGGTGTGCAATAGATTGATTCCCCTCTAGTAAGTTCAGTGGGGACTGATCATGGAGCTGAGGAATCTGGCTGGTCATTTCTGATAATTAATTCTGATAAATAATTAATATTTTATAAATTTAGGCTCTATAGTTCTTTTATTTAAACTGTGCATCTGATATGATTTCATTAGTCATCTGATAACTCTAATCAGCATCACTGTACTACACAAAAATGTGTGTCCTTAAAGAAAACAAGGTTCTAGTTAGAGTTGACAGTTACTGGAAGGTTTTTGGAATTATACGTCTTTTAATTTTAAATGTCATCTCTGAGGGGCATTGAGCAGGGGAATAGTTTGTGCTTGACTTGCTGTGTCTGTGTCTGTGCTGTGTATCCTCCCTGGAGCAGAGCAGTTGTATCATTTTGTTTCTGAAAAGGGTTGAAATTGTGGCTGTTTCTGATGCCAGAAGTAATTCTTTATTATCATTTTCAAACATTACTTTCTAATTCACAAATAAAAAATCTGAGGGAACATAGGATTAGAATGTCAGGATCTCTTCCTGACTTGAATAATGACTTGGTGACCAGAGCTCCTAAACCTGATGAGTTGCACTGTTACATCTCTAGAAGAATGGGTCAAAAAATTAGAATTTTTGGTATTTTCAGTATAACTTAAGGTAATTTCTTTCATCTTGCTGGAAGAAGCCAGAGATCGTTTTAAAGATTTCCCCTCTAGCTTTCGAAGTGCTTGGGGGGATCAAGGAGAACATGGTGCTGACCTAGTTCTCTTAAGGTGATTTGTAGCTTCAAAGGACATTTGCCGCACTGCTTTTTCTTTTGAAGCACTGCTGAGCTTGAGGTCAACTGCATTTTGAAGCTCCACAGTTGCCAAGAAGAACCCAAGGTCCTGTCTGCCTGATCTAACCTCTTCTGACCAAGCACTCCTGTCCGTCTTTGTGAATATACATCTGAGAGTTCCCTTTGTGTAGTGTCTGTGTTGTGTTTCTTAATTGAATGGGTGTTGATATATTAAATTGTTAGGCAAAAAAATTGTTTTCCTTCTGTTCTCCTTCCTCGCCCAGTGTCTGTGGAATTGCATCCATCAAGACCATACGAATGTCCTGACCAGTTAAGTGCTGGGCAGAAATTCTGTTTCAGCATAAATATACTGATACATATGTCAAGAATGTTTCCTTTCTTATATAGGGAATTTATTTCCTCAATGTTACATTTTGATTTAGAGTTAGAAGTCTTTGTTCCTAGGTTAGTAGTTTCTTTAGGCCGTAGGCTGAAAATGAGAGATATTCCGTTTTTTAAGGCTTGAAAAGACTGGTGTTATTTTAATGCAAATAAAAAAAGTTAAAGAAGTTCTATGAAATACTGTGGTACAAGCCTTAACCTTAAAAGCATATTATATAACTTATTTCAAAATTGGAGACCTAAACCCCCCAAAATTCCTGTCAAAACTACTTGCAGGTTATGTGGCAGATTTTGGGCAATTTTAGATAAAATCTGCCTATATCTTTGAGTCGTCTTTCAGAGGTAGTGGTTGTCAAGAGAGGCAGGCTGTATAATAAAAGTAACTTTACCACACAGTCAAGTGTGTTTTCTCTGGAGATTGATTATTTGTAAATCAAAGTATTTGATTAGGGAAGATTTAATTTCTGTGTGTTTGCACATTGCTGAAACAGTCTCATCCTTGAGCTTGCTCCGTTCAGTCAGAGCTCCCAGAGTCAGCACAGGGGCTCACAACAGCTTGCAGAGGTGCAATGTTACATGCAAATCCAGCTGACCTTAATTCTACCCAGACCTACACTTCATCTTTTTCTCTTTATTGACTGCCTGTAAGTCTAGAACCTAAGGTCTTGGGAACATAAATAGAATTCAGGCTACCTGAACCTGAGCTTTTGTCCTCAAGATAAAATGAGATTCATTGCATGTACCAGTTCGTGTTTGTGTCCTCTAACTGATGTTCCACATACAAGTGAATTTCACCCTTTAAAAATGCATTAGTGTCTTCAGTTCTTAAAAGAGAGGTTTTTATCCTGAAGTTTTGGGTTTTCTTTAAATAGCTCAATGCTAAACTTGTGGTAAGTAGGGAAAATTCTGCTTTCATCCACTCTCATGTGACTTTTTCTTGGTAAATAAATATCACTGAGAGAATACAGAAGCTGTGCCCCAAACAGACAGCACATTTAAAGGGAAACTCGGAATAGCTAATCTATCTACATGTCACTTTTATTATTCCTTAAAGTATTATTTTTGTGGAGAATTTTGCGATAACCTGTGTGAGAAGTCATATTCATTTTACATAGCCATGCCTGTGAATTCTCTCTTGAAAATAGCAGATGAATTGTTATTCTGTTTTGTATTTAACTTACAGTGATTTTTTGAAAGGAGTATGTACAGTCTTTGGCTTTTGCACCAGGAGTAAACTATTTGGACAGAAAAAAACAAGCCTTCCAAAATATTTTCTTAGAAACAGTTCTATGATCTTTCACTGGGCAAATGAAAACAAGACTGAAAGCAGAATACCTACCATGTAATTTGCAAACTTCTTTTAAATTCAGTGTTTAATTGCAATATGATCTGGTTTTGTTGTTATTATTTTACCCATGAGAACTTCTTTGGTTAAAAAAATCACGATCACAGAATAGATACACTTCCCTTTGTCTCTTTACCTGTCAATTAAAATTTAACTGAAATGGACAAGAATTTTTGCTCATTTTTTGCTCATTTGTGTTATTTGTTGTTAAAATGGTTTAGTATTTAACTGTGGTGTAGATATCACCCAGTATTCTTTTTTTCTCTCCCCCCTGAGATAGTATAGTGGCAGTGGTTTTCATTACCTGTCAGAGGATGCTCTGGAAAAGCCAGAAAGGTTCCAGCTTTGCTTTGGTCTCATTTCATATTGTTGATGCAGACAATTAGGTTGCAAAAAGTATTGTCTTTCTTAGATATTTTAGTCAGTAAACAATTTATTGGGTTCAGAATTTTGCACCAATCAACTTTAGAGCCTGAAGCAGCCTGGAAGAAGACATGTTTAAGCCACATGAGTTGGAAGAAGACTATCATATGTTATCATAGGATAGTAGACTTATAGAATTTCCAGGAAGATGGTGCCTGACTTTGTTCAGTGGTGCCCATTGACAGGATGAGGAGCAGTGGCCATAAACTAAACCACAAGACATTTCATCTCAGCTTGAGGAAGAGCTTCTTTACATTGAGGGTGGCAGAGCACTGCAACAGGCTGCCTGAGGAGGTTGTGCAGTCTCCCTCTCTGGAGACATCCAAACCCCTCCTGGATTCATTCATTTGTTACCTGCCACAAGTGACCCTGCCTTGGCAGGGGGTTGGACTGTGTGATCTCCACAGGTTCCTCCCAACCCTGTCAATTTTGTGATTCTGCAGTGGTTTATAATTTTTTTTCCCCTCTCCATACTCTTACAAAACAAAACTAACTCCATGTGGTGGATTTTATTAAGTATGAGATCTCTGTGCCTATCCCTTTGTTTCAGTAGTTTATCTGTGTCCTTTTCCACAGGCTCAGTCAGTGAAAATGCCCCTATGGAATTGCCTTTGAAAGAGAAATTTTGGTGGTGTCTTACATCCCCTGACAGATGAAAAAGGAGCACTGGAGAAACTAGGTATTTTCCTGCGCCTCCTCTTGCATCCTTACAGGAGAGCCAAGCAGAAATCAGTTCCATGCTAGTATTTAATTTCTCTTTATATTGTAATGGATAGGAGCAGATTTTTCTTGACTGAATAAAGGTAAAATGAAAAAATATGTTTTCCTTTTCTCATACACTTGCCGTAAATATTGTCTTAATCTGCATTAAACTGCTGATGTAAATAAAAGTGTCTTTTAGTTCGCATGTATCAAATGTGACAAAGTATGCCAGAATCTGTTCCAGAGATTCCAATGAATGAAAAGTTTTCATGCTGTTATTTTTAAAACTATGGTGCTCTAAAAGAGTAGTAATAACATTAGAAAATAATTTTATTTCCTACTTCATCTTACAGAATGTTTCTTTCTAATGCAGGGAAATAAATAACATAAAAATGAGTTACTGTATTTTTTACAAGCAATAATCTGTAATTCTAGGTGCATTTGTAGTGGATGCTACAAGGAGATTACATGTGTGTTGATAGAAAAGTAGCAGGAAAACAAACATGCCTTGCCTTCCAGAGGTGCATGAGGACCTTTCCCTGGAAATCCCCAGTAAAAATATTTGATAAAATAAAGGGGAGGTGTATGCACAGTGTCTGTGTAATCTTTGCTGTAAGATCAGCAAAGGTCAAGAGTACAAAAATTACAGCACAGTTAATAACCAAAGAGAAGTACAATGAATTGATGGCATGGAGGCAAAGACAGAGAATATGAATAGAGATGGAATATTTTGAAACATATGCCTAAAATGCTGTAATAATTAGAAATTGCCTATTCTCACTTTGGATGTAATTTATTCAAATTCTGTTCTTATGCTTCAATACTAATGGTATAGCAAGTTATAATATTTAAGCTTTGTCAGTGTGGTTGGATGATTGACTATAAATGGAAAGGGAATAATGAGAAGTTCACTTTATTAATCTCCCATTGTCTTTTCGACTATTATAATGTATTGTCTTTGCCTCGTAGAGTTCCTGACAATAAAGGAGAATTAATACATCCTCAGTGAATAGAGTTGAAAAATTTGTCATATGCTTTTATCTTACTATTGAATACTTGTTTCCAAATAAATCTGCTGCTGAAGGACAATTGCTGTGAATTGGCAGCTGCTGTTATTACAAAATAGAGAATGTTGGTGACTCTGAAGATAGAGTTTTCTAGTTTTTGTGTGATATGCTTAAGTGTTTTTCTGAACAGTCGTAATCTAGACATTTGGTGTTTTCATTTGGATCTTCCAGTTACTGTCTTGTATTCATACTAGAGCTATTATAATGCCTATTATATATACACAAATAAATAAGAGCAAATCTTTTTCTTCAGCAGCTTGCATATTGGATCTAGTCTTTCCCATCAAAGTCACTGACTATGCTCAGAGGTAAAAAACTTAAAAAAAATAACAGGAACAAATATGGAATTTAAATTCATGTCTTTTGTTCTTGTTGCTTTAGTGAATTTGTTCCACAGAAAGATGCATGGTCTGTGCTCTCAGCTGGTGACAGCTTTCATAAAGAAGCTCTGGCTAAGAGTCATATAATTGGAGATTTTACAAGAGGATTTGCTTTTCTCTCGGTGTGGCAACTCCACAATAACTAGTAGCAGGTAGAGAGCACCCTGGGAAGGTTCATGATCAATGGAGAGCAGCTGAACAAGGCAGCCCAAAGCCAGCAGGCTTTTTAAAACCTTTCAAAGGCAAAATCTGTCCTGCACGGGAAACAGCTGGTAAATGGAATGTCTTGTTTGTATGAAAATCTCCTGTTATATTGCTTTTCAAAGAAAGGGAAATGCTTTGGAGGCAGAATGGTCACGGAGAATTTTTTGGCACTGTTTGTGGGTCAAAACTCATGAAAAGCTGAAGAAAATGAAATTAATATTAAACAAAAGGAGATTAAAAGAATATTTTACTATAAATAAAATAATAAATAATAAAATGATAAAGGTAATATGTAAAATATGATTTGGTGGTTCTTAAATGTGTAATAAAACATTATTATAAAGTAATTAAGTGAATCACATTTATTACAGCAATACTTAGTATCAGTTGAGTTACATGGTTTTGTAGCTCTGTAATTTTTATCCTACCATAACTGTAAACACAATAATATACTCAGAGGAAGGTGAGAGATGTAGATATTTGTGATTATTACACATTTGAGGAGTGTTGTCTCCCCAAGGAGACCAGAAAAGCCCATTATAAGTTGTCATGCAGAGGCTGTAGGGATAAGAAGCTGTGATTTACTGGTTCTAAGGGTGCAAAATATTCTTCCTTTATCTTCCGAGTACTTCCATGACAGATGCCAACAATATTGATGATAACTATGTCATTTCAAAAGGAAAAAGAGAATGCTAAATAAATGTGTGGCACAACTGAATATAGGAAATGATTGTACTTACAATAAAATTATTTTATGTTTTCAGTATTAGCCTCAGTTTTATCTTGACCCCTGGTGTTTAGCTAAGTCATGATATTTATTCTCCTTGAAAGAACATGTATGTTCACAAACAGTTCAGGAAGCAATCATGAGACTTTTCCATTATTTATTCTCTGGAGATTTTGGACAGCTACATTTTCGCAGCTTGTTCACTGAGAAGTAAGTTATTTTATGAAACAGATGCACTTATGTGTTTAATGTTTACACACATTAATTCCCCATTATTTCTTGGAGCTCTAACTGCAGTGGTTTCTCTGTTCACTGCACTGATATTTTTGCAGAGCCAAGCCTATCATTCTGGTTATCTTCAATGTTACAATGAAAGGTATAGTTTTTGTTGGGGGTTATTAGAGTTGTTTCTTCCTTCCCAAATGTAGAAGTCCTGTTGAACAAAAATGGATCTGTAGATTTTTTTGGTTTTCTTGCTTATTTTTTTCTTTTCCATTTCCCTACCAGTTCGGTCTCTGTTATTTGTAGAATCAAATCTGGAGCTAATCTTCTACTGAAATTGGTTTGTCTTTTCCTAAGAAAATAAGACTTTTTTTCTTTTCACTTCTCCAACCTGCCTGTGTAGATGGGTCAATGTTTATTTCACAGTCTTTTTATTCAGAAACACAAAAAAAAAGAGGTTTTCTGAGCAAATTATTTTTCCACAAAACCAGTGAATTAAAAGAGAAAAAGAGAATACCCAACAATATGCAGTAGACAATATATGTACTTTGCAATTTCTGTCATCTTTTGCATATGACTCTTGTGTGGTTTTGTGTTATAAAATTGCAAATGTGATACAAATAAATGCTGCATATATACTGGAAAAATCCAGTAATATTGGCATAATGATTGCAATTATTATTTTAAAGGGAAGAAGTAGGTATCTCCTTTTACCTGTATGCTCCCAAATATTTTATTTTTTAAATTTTGAATAATAGTTGAAAATAATTGAAAATTATTATAGTAGTTGAATAATTGAAAATTTGAATTAAACCATTTTGACTAGCTAAAATACATTCTCTTCCTCTGCCTGTTCTTTTGTTGTATCTCAAGACTTCTACCTAACTGGGTCAGAAATTTCTGTGATATTCCATGTGAATTCTACATACTTTCTTTGTAGCAAGTGAGAATTTGAACAAAGAACAGCTGTAAGATCAGCCTTCCTCTGTGGAAAGATTTTGTGTCATTGAAGCAAAACAGCTGAGACGTGGCTCACAGTTACTGAGAAATTTTGTTGAGGGTTTTTTTTTGTTTTGGTCTCAGGCAGCTCCATCACACTGTTTTATATAAATGAAAATGCCATGTTTAGTAGTAATAAAACAGATGGATGGAGAACTTTCATCAAAATGGACTGTATCAGAATGGAAGTTGTGTAGAACACCTTAGGCTAGGTACCTTCTTCTTCTTTTGTACCTGCATATGCAAATATGTATTCCTCAACATGTTCCTCTTCCTGCAGCTGGGTTTTTTTGGCCTTTATGTACAAATCATTGATTAAGAAAACATCAAAATGCTGATATAAAAAGGCTTGTGTGGAAAAAACACTGTGTACTACAAACATCTGTACTGACAAGATTTATGTATAATCACTTCAGGCAATTTTGTTTATATTTTTTTAAAAATAGCTTTTGAGTAATTTACTTACCTACAGCAAAGAATCAATAAATGTGTTACATCTATGAACGGATTTTGAAATGTTTGCTTGAACATGAAAAAACCTCATAGGTATTAGAAGTCATTATGTTCTGAAACTTACATATATTGAAATTTCTACAAAAAATGTTCATAATATAATCAGATATGTTCACTGTAGTCACAAAAAAATTTAATGTTAATTTAAAAATTCAATTATTTCCCCACAAAATGTCTGTAAACGGTTGAGGTTGCATTTCTTATTATATAAAGGTTCTGGAAACAAGTTTGTTTGTGTAACTTTGTGCATGTGTTGGCTGCGTTCTTTTAAACTTCATGTGCTTTGTGTTTTATGAATGGTTACTGTTCCCTGTGCTCTCCCCATAGTGACTCTATGATTCCGTGCAGTTCATTAATAGAGTAAGAGGAGTAGTACCAGGTGTAGGAATATGTAAAAATCGCTTAATTTCCTTTGGTTTGTTTTTTTTTATTATTTTTTAATCCTTACATAAGAAAACCTGTGTTGTTCCACATATATGCATCCTAGGCTGTAACATCGTTCTCTCCTCAAGAGATTCCTTAATTTCTTGTTGTAGAAATAATCTATTGGAAAGAGAAATTTAAGCTTTAAATGTAATGTTTTTCCTTGTGAGATGCTGTTCATTTGACACAGACAATAATCTTTGAGCACTGGAATTATTATTCTTTTTCATTTCTTTAGATCGTGTAATGTTCTGGTTTCCAAATCACAGATGACAGTGTCTTTTTACCACTAGAATTAGTTCTTTATTGCAAAACAGTTTACACAAGGTGATGCAGAGTCATTATAGCAACTCTAAGTCCCAAAATCTACTTTTGTCTAGGCTATGATCTCATCTGGCAGACAAGACAGAGACAGGAGCAGGACTCCTGTGATGCTGAGCTGTGCTAACAAATCCCAGCCTGGAGTTAAAGTGTAAATGCGTGTATTCATAAAAGTCTCATGTATACTTTAGAAAGTGATTTAGGAACAAGTAAACTCCAAAATGCTGTGCCATCTGCACACTCTAAAACATTAAAGTGAAGGATCTTGTAAATGTATAAATCACAATACGTGCAGATTTCAACCTGGATTTCAGTTATGCTGATTTTTTTTTTCATGAAATTTTGCCAAATTAAAATAATTTCACAACTTTTTCAAAAGCAGTGAACTGATCACTAATCCCTCTATTACCTCTTGTGGATTCCAAATATGTCACATTTTGTTTTGAAAGTTTTTCACTGTCTCATCTGACAATTTTCCACAAAAAAAAAAAAATCCAGCGTTGAATTAATAAACAGATAGGGTTCTTTTCCTTTAATCACTCCATAGAGTCTTTCCTCCAAAGCTTTTTGCAGGGAATTGGGTAGAATGCCAGTGAACTGATTACAGAAATATCCATAAAAGAAAAATACTGGTCTCAGAAATCTGTATTGATTACCTAAGCATTAGTGACTACTGCACACTGTGCAGCCGCACAAGTGTGAATGCTCTTTAAAAATTTTGTTGGCTTCAACCTGACAGTTTTATTCTCACATTAGTAAATTGTGTCAAGAGAGCTGCCTTTTTCATGTCTAGAAATTCAGTTATCATTAGCAGAACAAATGTTACATTGCTGGCATACTCCTACCAAGAACTGAGAAAGCATAATCTCCACGTGCCTAAAACTGCACAGGAGCCTGTGTGCCTGGCTACTGAATAACTGAAAATGCTTTCTTGTAAATATTTCAGTATTGTCTGTGAGGGCAAATGAAATCAGTTTCCCTTGTTCCTCACACCTACCCACGCCCCAGAATGCTGTAGTCTATGCGCTTTCCAAATGACAAATAAGGGTATTTTTCATTGTTACTGATAGTTTGTGGCTGCAGACGAGCTTTCCACATCTAATTCTTGTTGATTTTTGTTCTTGACCTTTGCTGCTGTGCCTGTTGAATGGGTATCTACACTCTGGTTCATTCTAATAGCCCATCTTTTCATGATGAAGGCTCAGTTTTTTTTAAAAGTAGTGCTATTTGGCTTGTAGCAGCTTTCTTACCACTTGTGCAGTAAAAAGGTCTCCAGAAATGACAAAAATATCACTCCTTTTTTCCCTGCTCCCCTCTCTTGGTGGGTATCTGATCTCTCCCAGCTGACAGCAGAGTACCACCCACATGGTTCCTCTTGGAGGAGGTAGAGCTTTCGCTGCTCAGCCCCCCATTATCTCCCAGATGCTTTATATTTCAGTGTCAAGATAAGTCAGTTCTTTTCTAGGGCAGAGAAAGGTTCGAATGAAACATGATTTATTTTTATTGGTGGTAGCCAACACACTACAGCACAGCTCAATAGGCTTATAGTACAGTTCCTTTTATACTAAACCAAACCAATGCTCCTGCCATTCTTAGTGCTCATGGAGGTTTTGATCTAGATATGGCCAGTACAAATGCAGAAACCTTGTGAACAATTTAAAAAACAGCGTCTCTGAAACCTCTGTAAAACTATGTAGCCATGTTTGAGCCTCTTTATTCATATTAATTTTTAAGTACCATTTTTTTTTTCTTCTTTTTGTGTGTGATTGGGGGGGGGAGTTGTCAGATTTTATTTTGTGATGCTCTTTTTTTAAGCTGGGGAGTGTAGTTTCTCCACGGGAAACTTAAGAGTGTTTCCTTTTCCTCATCTTTTTTATGAAGTCATTACAAGGAAAATAAGGTTAAGAATAAAACAATTTTCTGTGAAAGTGACAGTAAATTAGAAATATATTTTATTTCTGTTGAACCAATGGGAGACAAAACCAAAAAAATGTTGCTTTTAATCGGCTTGTGGTACTCGTCTTCTGAAGTAAAACGTTTGCAATGAAGTATTTTTATTTGTTCGACATTGCAGAATTCTTCAATTTGAAACTAAATATTATATACCAGTGGGTTTAGCATTAAAATATTGAAAAATTATGAGTAACATCAGAAAGTGTGTGGTGTATTTAGCGTGGTTAGACTGTTTAATAAGTTTGCTAACATAGACTTTTTTTTTCTTTGAATAAAAGAGTTTTAAAACATGTTAATTCATTTAAATTTGCTGATAATATCAATTCAGAATGCCTGAGTCTTTCATTTGCATGGAAGAATGCATGAGAATATTAGTTTTGGAATGCACTTTTTAAAAAGCATGCTCGCTTTCTGAATGTGCTTGCCTCAGTGGAGTATCAGCAGTGATTAAAGCCTGCAAGTGCATATGTGCCTGTGTGTTCCTCTGCATCTAGGGAGCAGTTATCCAATTTGTGAGCAGAACTAATTTCAAAATGTGTGTCTGGAGCAGCAAGATTCTTCTCTCCCATACTTGTAGATTAGAAACTGGTTTGACTTCTCTGTAAACTGCTTTTCCCTTTGAAGGCTTTGCTTTTTCTTTTTCCTTTTTTTTTTTTTTTTTTTGTTGTGAGTTGCTGTCAGTGCTAGAACCCCAAGAGCCCACATTGCTGTGAATATTTGCTGTTTGCATGATGCCTGCCACTTCAGTGGCACTCAGTACTAGCTCAGGTTCAGCAGGCCATCCAAATGTCTCCATATTTTCAAATACAAATTTAGGAGCAATTTTGCCCTTAAAATTAGAGATTACTTGCACTGTTTTGTAAATTGATTAGTGTGCAAGGTGATTAAAGGAGATAGGAACCCAGGCCTGTAATGTAAGGTTAGTCTTTGATCTTAGAAGTTAGGGGTGCTCAGAAGATTCATTTTGTGGTTTATTTTTTTTTTACTACTTCTCTAGATGTTGATATTTGAAAATTTTATCTGTTTCTTACAGATGTCTTTTCTTCAAAGAACACTGATTTAATATCATTACCATAGACAAAAGTTACATATGTGTGTATGTATTTTATAATACTGTTCTTTATAATGTAGGAAAAGCTTTTTGAAAACTAAAGTGTCACAATGCCTCTAAAATAGCTAATGAAGGGAACATATAAAGCAAATTGTTACCACTATCTGTTCAAAAATCAATTATTTTGTGATCTCTGAATGAAGACTTCAAGGCTTTTTCATGTTAACATATGGTGTGTTCTTTTTTACAGACCTTTATGGCTTGTTCTTTCTTACAGACCTTTGTAAATCCTGTAACTTTGTCATATATCATAACCTAAATCATTTACCTACTGTACACTTGTGCACTAATACTGCAAAATGAGAACACTCTGCCAAAGTAGCTAAGGATATTTTTTCCTCTATGTTTTTTTAGCTGACAAAATAGTTATGAATTACAATAGATCAATTTCTTGGGTGTATTTGAAAGTCTTTACAGAAACCAATAATTTTCCTTTTTTCCCCTTTTGTTGTTTTGTTTTGTTCTGTTTTCACATAAAACAGCTCTAAATGCTTTGTTGCTGTTGTGTTTTGGTGGCAGAGGTGCAGTGGAGCAGTTTTTTCCACATCAGTATCAAGTTCTGCTATAGAGGCTGTAGTTTGCTTATTTCTTTTACTAATTGAAGTAAGGCTGTAGGTCAAAATTTTATTCTTCAGAGTCAACTTTTTTAATGACATCCTTATTATGGTTAAAATCTTCCACTATCACTATTTCAAAGTGTTGTCAAACAACATTGATTACTTGGTATCTTGGATTAAGTCCTTGTCTAAGGAATGTTTGGTTTGGAGACACTTTTTTGGATTCCATAATTTCTTTACAGTGGCCCAATGACTATTTCTTTTCCCTGCAGTTTTAGCAAACCTAAATGGCAGCAGATCAGCAGTTACTCTGATCATAACTAAAAGGAGCTATGCAAGATGATAATTGAAGATTTAGAGTTGACTTGTTATTTTCTAGGTATTGCGACAAATGTGTTGGGTCTTCTTTCCCTCTAAAAGTGAAGAATTGCTAACATGAGGGGATAAATTCATTTATCTTATGTATTGTTGGGGTTTTTTTTTGTATGTGTGGATGGGTTTTGGGTTATTTTTTGTAAAGCATTAACTTTTCTCTTTTCAGTGCAATTTTGAAGTTTCTCTACCTTCAATTCTACTTATTTCACTGATTTATGTGGATCATCTTTTACCCTTTGAACACTAAGATACCTTACTCTCCTATGGAAAGTAGGAGAAATCTTTTATGAGAAGTTGTTTTTTTTTCATTGGAGGAAAAGCAACTTGTAGAAAGACTTAAAAGTAGGATGTAAAGTTAAGTTTCTTACATGGGAATATGCTGCATCTTAGTGTCTCTTGAATAACCTTCTGTAATCTGAAAGCTTTTTTATTTTGGTTTTT
>VZTB01004781.1:108076-151228 GCA_013397245.1 Thryothorus ludovicianus | reverse complement strand
CCCTACACCTCATTTGAATCTCTTATTAATGCTGACATCTGTTCAAATCTTAATTACCACATTACCACAAATAGTCCCTTGTCAAATCTAACCTAATTTAAAAATAGCTCAAAAACACAAGTGCAAAATGTGTCTCTATGTAATACAATGATGTTTTATTAATAAAGTAAATGGATGCATCATTTGCATAGTATCAAACTCATAAAGATTACAAAGGTTTTTATTCAGTTTATGGCAATTTTTTTTCATGACAATTCATATTGTTGATAACTTTTGTTATCAACACTCAAATGCATTATACTTGGAAAGATGTCCATTATCTTCCTAAGAAAACTTTTTTGTATGATGTGCAGTTGTTTTGTAGTTAATATGCCTCTAGCTGATACCTTTTATAGAACTGCAAACATTATTATTGAAGAAACAAACCCAAAACACCAAGTATTTTTGTGCCATTTATATGATACCTAAATATTGAGCATAGTATCATGTATTTGAAATTAATAATTGAGTAGCAGAGCCAGAATGCTAGAATATTTCCCCTTGTCAAAAAAAAAAAAAAAGGAAATCAATGGCCTTTTGTGTTATGCATGTTTTCAGATGCACTGAAAGACCCTTAAAGGGCTTTACCAGATATATGTAGCTTCAGATGTGCCTACCAAAAGTTATTATACTATTTTTTTCAATTCTGTTGTTTGAGCCTTTGCACATTGTCATGGCTTTCACCTATCAGGTGAAGTGTCAAAATCTTTGTCAAAATGACAGCAGATGTCAGGATTTTCCCATTCGGGTTATATAGATGAACTGTAGTGCTTTCTGGTGCATGTAAGTCCTTGATCAGCTGTAAAAGAGGTGTAGAGAATCTCAAAGATGTGTTAGGCTAAGAATAAGGAGTGCCTTCTGGAATACTGCTCTTTTGATTGTAACTAAACAAAAACCAAAACATGTGAAATGGACAGGGGAAAAGTATCTGTGTATATCTGGACTTTCTGCCTGGCTTTTAGAGATTGATTACCAAGGCTAGTATCCTCCAGTCTGGTATTGTTCAGTATCATCTCACTGCAGATGTTGACAAAATGTGAATCTGAAAGTTACAAATTGCCCGTGCTACATGGGTCATTGCTTTTGTGAAAAGTTTTGAGGCAAAATCTACCATATTGAATTTGAGACTTTGATAATCCATAAGATTTATTTTGGGTACAGCTCATGTGTGCAAAGGGGCTTTATTAATAGTTATATCAAACCTAAGAATACTAAAATCAAATCACTTTGTAGACCATAACTATAAAAAGTCAGTAATTCTTGTATCAAGTTAAATGAAACTGCTACAGAGCAGGACTGGAAATTGCTTGCTTCCAGAGGGTTCTGAGGAGTTGGAGGAATTCTGAAGTTTAAAGTCTGAGAAGCAGTATCAGCAAGCACTTCAAGCCAGTGCACCAAGGGAGTACTTTGTGTTGAAATAGTCCAAAAATTGCATAAAGTTTACTCCCTCAAAATGCAAGATTTGATTTTTGTGCTTTAATTTAAAGGTAAAGCACAAATAGTTATGTTCCCTCCCAACTTTATGCATACATTTATATTTCGTTTGCACACTGAGAACGCTCATACATTCCTATAAAGATGGAAGTGAAAAATATCTTCCAGGTAACCTTGAGAAGAAAAGGAAAACCATTGCCTAGGTCTTACATTTCCAGTTCTTTAAAGGGTGTTTGAACTTCATCTTCCAGCGGACTGTTACAGGTCTTAGATGATGATGTTTTCTTGGAAGGTTTTTAAAATCGAAATCATGTCTTCCAAGAGATCTGATGAATGTTGGTATTGAGATAATCTGTTATGTATTGAGAATGAATTTTGTGTGGTGGCTTGTCAAACATGAATAACACTGATTTTCTTCAGTAATGCCTTTGTGAATAAACACTTGCAAGAATCTTGGAAAGTTTTGAATGGGACAAATCAGTGAGCTGAAAAATCAAATAATGCCCTCAACCTAAAACTTATGATTCCTTGATTTATTAGAAATATGAAATTATGAATAAAGCAGGCAACTGAATTTGCTCTTTTCTCATCTCCACTGCCAATAAAAAATGAATATGTTCTCTTAATTTTCTCAGACTCCTGAGTGTACTGGAAATCAATGATTTTAAAATAGCTGAAAATAAAGGAGTGCAGATGTGCTGTATGTAAGGTGATGTATCCGAATCAACTCTTCTTGTAATGCTAAAATAATAGCAAAAAGCTTTTTCTTTTATTTTTTCATATCTTTTTGTTCTGGAGAAATTAACTTATTTCTATGATCCAGTGCATGCTAATCTAGAGTAAGGGTTCCTTGTTCCAACAAACAACACAAAGCTCTGCTTTCTCACTCTCAGGAGAAAGGGACTGAAGGATGTTCTGTGCTAGAGAGACCACGTATCCTTACCCTTGGAAAGCTGGATCATGCTCAGTTAAATGCTGGTTTTTTGTCTCAACATTCCTGTGCTCTAGACTACATGTGTAAAAATGATACTCAGGTGATTGAGTACTTTCTGCTTCTGGGTATTTTGATACATTTAACAATGAGTTTTGTTTTCTTTATTCTAGTGCAGTTCATCACCACCATATATCGTCTGAGCGAAATTCTCCTCTAGTGCTGAATAACTTACCCACAACTAGCTAGTAACATCTGTGAGGCTCAAGGAAAAGCAGCGGATGCTTGCAGTCAATTTTGGATTACTAAACCTTTACTATGTATAATCTCATGGTACCAAAAAATCCACTGCCCTCTCTCGTCCACAACAAGCTGCTGGGGGAAATAGTCTGTTTTCACATTTAAATGCAGCAGATTTTTGATAGCCAGTGGAAACAGAATGTTCTATGAGGCATAGTTTAAGACTTTAAATGCTCCAATGGATATCTAGGTAATTGCTTGCTTTTCCCTTTCAGAAGCAAGTGTATGAATCAAGAATCAGGCAA
Source organism: Thryothorus ludovicianus (assembly GCA_013397245.1). Lineage (NCBI taxonomy): Eukaryota > Metazoa > Chordata > Aves > Passeriformes > Certhiidae > Thryothorus > Thryothorus ludovicianus. Next base: position 148,279 of record VZTB01004781.1, on the reverse strand, counting down.
TCTGTGCAAAATTGTTTTCTAATTATTGAGCCAACTACCTCAAAATATACCCCCAACTCTCAATCCCTTCTAATAATGTCTGTCACCTTGCATCTGCTTTCTTAGTCCTGTCAAGAGCATTTAAAAACAATGCCTTTTATTGTTCACAACTTGCTGTCTATCACAAGTGCTCAGATCAATGCCATGTAGAAGAGATCGATGTATTTTATGCTGAAAACTGTTTGTTATCAGCGCTTTTATTTTAGAAATGGTAATATAAGCCTGAAGCACTCAGGACCTGGCTGAAGGCTCAGACACTTGAAATGAGCAGCAAGTCTGTAATTGTAGTGTGTTGTTTCTGATTGTTATGCCTGTTGGCTGGGTTGCTTTAAATGTGTATTCCTTTTTCCATCTCTTCATATGTCAGTCTCTCAGAAATTTGTAGAAGCTTTCAAAACAAAGTGAGATTCAGGAAATGTGTAGATGACATTCAGTGACTTTTGATGTTTTAAAAAGGATGTGAATTTTTAAAATGGAAAATGGATCTTTAGATTTTCATTCCCATCACTGAAATATTTTGGTATCCCGGTCCTATTTACTCACTTTTACAAATAGTACAGAAAATTTCATATTGCTGTATTGAGAAATACAGTCTATATGTCTCAGCAATTGATTGATTGATTATTTTTTCAATCTGCAGTGATCAGAATTGATGATGTAGGAAGTCAATTCTGAATATATGTTTTTTGAGACTGGCGATAAAAGGTTACTGCAATGCTTAGAGATGATCATTCCAGTCCCTTGAACAAGAACAAGTTGCAGAGTCTGCTTTCCTGAGGATCAAGTGCTTTCTCAAGAACTTGTTTTGGATCCATCACATTTTCCTAAAGGTCTTAGAAATTGGAATGCCTAGATGGTAAATTGTAAAGCTTGCTCTTCCACTGACAAATTAGCACAGTAGTTGTATGCTGTGCACACACATTAGGGAGGCAAATTTACTGCGTTTGTGATGGATCTCACTGGTCATGGCTTTTCTCTAGAGGTGTCCTCAGCTGGTAGAAATGCTTGTGCTACCCATTTGATTGATTCCTGAGTCAGTATCTCTGTACAAGGGCACCTCCTTTGATGGTGTTCACCTCTGTGTAGCATACTGAAAAGACCGTCTGATTTTAGTCCTGGCAATGATCTGTTTCCCATAAATTTATGTTTTATCCTGATAACTTGGGTTATATAATAGCAAACGTTCCCATCTCAGTCTTTAACTATGGAGCTTGCATTGCTGGAATTACGTTTCTGGAAGGAGTGCTCATTCAGCATTGCCTACTGCAAAAGTGAGAATAATTCAAACCAATTATGATTTGTTATTTGACTTAGATTTGATACCACCTGCCCATATTTATAGTTTCTCTCAATTTGTCTTCTTTTCTAGATATATTTGTTATCTTTCTTTCCAATTCAGTGCTTTCTCAGAGCTGGTGAATATTCAGTCTCTTCATTCTCTTCTAATTCTTATTCTTTGTTATAAAGGGAATATCAACTAGTTCATCACAGAGGCACAGTTGTCTCTGGCTTCTCAAGTAGGTATTGCTTTTCTTTGAATATAGAGAATGTGCATTCTAAATTCTTGTATACTGATGGAATCTTTTTTTTTCTGTAATATGATCATTGATCCATTTTCTGTGTTTTGGAATTTTTTTCTACCTACCTTTGGATATGTATTGTTGTAATTTATAGATGTTCATTCATAAATATCTACACATGGGGACCTTTTCTGGTGCAAAACATTGCCCTATGAATTCCATTCTTGCCCCAGTCTTTTCTTTGTCTGCCTCTGGTCTTGTCACCCTAGGCACTTCTTTTTAGCCTTTAAACAACATCCTTAGGCATAGAAAGGGAGAGAAATCTTCCACGAATTCAGATTATGTTTATCTAATAGAGCATTTGTTTATCGTTGCTGTTCATGAATTTTTTTTTTGTCTGTACTTAAAAGGCTGGATTATCTTTTCTTGTATCTCTGAAAGATGTTCCCCTTTGACATTACAGTAAGCAAATAACCTCAGACTGGAAAGCAGCATCAGATCCATATCTCAAGAAGTTTTCCACCCTAGGCATCAGATTCCAGTTTGCTGCTCTCAAAGTATTGGTCTTCCTTGCAGTTTTATACATAAGCTTATTTCTTGAAACAAAAGATGGAACTAATTTTTAGAATATTCTTAGTAATGCAGTAGTAACACTTGTTTGACTGGTTTTGATGAAAGAATCAGTTTTTAGTGTCCCTTGGAGCTGGAAATACCAAGTTTTCAGACTCGATTAAATTCCATTTTGTTTTCTTTACCTCTGAGAAAAAAAATCTGCATTACATAGCCAAAACTAATTAGCTCTATATTCTCCTTCCTTATGTAGAACACCAGTTGTAGGTCATTATTATTAACATTAGTCACTGAATATTTAGGTATTACTATTCTTGAGTAAATGTACAAATATTTAAAAGAAACATGGAACAAGTTGGTTAATTAAAAATACTATTACTTAGGGAAAAATAGGTACACCAAAGCATTTTTACATGTGGTATTTTTCATGACCAATTAAGAATATAGTTTTTGATTGCTAGAGTGTATGTATTTTTTTATTCTATGTAGCATACATTAGAATTAATAGTACAGGAAAGCATATGTTCCATTTAGGTTATTGAGATTACTGTTTAAATTTCTGTAGCTTCAATATGTAGACAGCACCATCAAGTTTATGTTCTTTTAATTTCATTAATGACATGAAGAAAAGTTACTTAAATTAAAATGTAAATAATTTGCTAGAACACCATCACTATATGGTCTGAATAAAATTAAATATATGCTAACGTTTTTTGTTTTCATGCCTTTCTTAATGATATGAAATATTTTCTGAATTCTGTCTGGAGAGCAGGAGCCACCCCATCTGGACCCCCAGGGTCCTTTCACATTAAAAAAACTACAAAAGATCTCTTAACACCTAACTCAGGTGCTCAAACAGAATACTCAGAATACTCCTTTTATCCACCTACTCACGTGTGTCTGTAGCAGTCCCGTGGGTCCCTGGACTCTGACACCTTCTGGGCTGCAGCTGGGTCCCCTTGGAGTCCCAGCAGGGTTGGGGGGACACAAGCTGGGTGTTCCTCCAGTCCAGGGGGTTTTCCAGATTCCTCACTGTCCCACCTGGGTGTGCCAGAAACTGTTGCCTTCTGGAGGCTGACCTGGAACAGAGACTAGAAAGAACAAGAGGATAAAGCAGGGATTTATTAAAGGCCTCAATGGGTACACCTGGGCAGCACAAGAGTCCAGCTGGACCCCACCCAAGATGCCCCAAAATGGTCACAAATGAACGTCCGATCACGAGATCCCACACTTTTATAACTTCTGGTCCATCAGCATATTAGAATCAATTGTCCAAACATGGTTTCCGGTTATGAAGCTCCATCCTCCTGGTTTTTTCTTCTCACTTCGCTGTTTTTGTTCTTGGGCCTGAAAGTTGTCCTTGGTATCAAGCTAGACAAGGAATTGTTTTGTTTATCTGCTCTGTGAAGAGAACTCAGTAGCACATAATATGAAACTTAAAACTACCCATTAAAGCAGCACAGGATCTAAAAAATATAAAAGCTAAAACCTAAGACATCAAGAGATTATTTATTTTTCGTATAAGAATCCAAGTAATGGGGCTTTTGCTATTTTTTTCTCTTCAATTTGGCCATGATTAAGGAGTTCTGCATCCTATACAGCTATTTTTAGTTGTCTTTGTGCAAAAAACTGCTCTTTTCTGACTTTATTAGTCTGTGGTGCCTGATACTCTATGTACTGAAAGTTCCTAGAAAATTTCCGTAGCTGTCAGCATTCATCAGCAAGATCAAATAGTGTATCTCCCTCCTCCTGTGTCTGAAGAGTTCTGTCTCATGGGAAGTCACAAAATAATTTTCAACAGTTTAGAATGGATGAAGAGAGGTTTTTTTTCCAGCCCGCAGGTAATAGGTTCTTTTCAAGATAATTGTGATGCTTTCTATGTCCCTAAGCATGTGGTCACTCTTAGCTCCACTTGAAAAACTGTATTTGTCATATCATAGGAAGCTTTTTACTTTTACTGAGGGTGACATTGCTAAGTGTACACCATTGAAAATAAACGCAGTAAATCACAAAAAAATGTTACTAACCTTTCTTTTTGATCTGGAATTTATGCTAATCTGTTTCCCTAGTTCTCAGAACATTGTTTCATTGCAATAGGTTCTCCATCATAGGAAAAAGCACTCAATTTTGGATGTAAACTTAGGTTTATGAGTTCAGTAAATAGCAACTCCTCACTTCTTTTGGACATTAAGAGTTTGAAAAATTTACTTGTCTATGTCATAGAGAAGTAGAGAGCCCATGGCACAGCTCTGTGGGTGCAGAGTTTCCCATTTAGATTTGCACCTATAATTTTGGCTGAGGTAGATTACATTATCTCATAGATAAGGACAAGGGAGCTGGTGAAGGGTCTGGAGCACAAGTCCTATAAGGAGCAGCTGAGGGAGCTGGGCTTGCTCAGCCCAGAGAAGAGGAGGCTCAGGGGAGAACTGGACAGTCTCTACAACTTCCTGAAAGGTGGCTGGGCCAGCTGAGGGTCAGCCTCTTCTCCCAAGCAACCAGCAACATGACAAGATGATACAGCCTGCAGCTGAGCCAGGGGAGATTCAGACTGGACATCAGGAAGAATTTCTTTGTGGAAAGGGGTTGTTGCATTGGAATGGGCTGCCCAGGGAAGTGGTAGAGTCACTATCCCTGAAAGCATTCAAAAAATGACCAGATATGGCACTTGGTGCTGTGGTGTAGTTGACAGGGTGGTGATTATTTAAGGGTTGGACTTGTTGATCTTGGAGGTCTTTTCCAGACTAAATGATTCTATGATGATTCTGTATTCCTACCTTTTTATGGCAGCCACTGCATTTGACATTTTTACTTTCTGCCCGAAGAAAAAGAACCATTTCTGTTATGCTTTGGTTTCATTACCTGAGTTATTTTAAAGAATAAATGTAAATTGTGGTTTAGTTGTTGGAGTTTGCCATAGCTGACAGCATTTAATTCTGCTCTCCTCTGTTTTTTCATTACATAAGCAGTAGCTGAATTATTTTGTTGGTTTTTTTTGACATTCTCTTTATATTATGTTTATTTAAAAATCAATAAAGAAGCCATATTAGGTTTTTGTTTTTTAAAACTGTATGCTTTGTTTATTCTGTAATTTTGACTATGCCAACATTTCTCCTGGGAAGACAAACGAACAACAACAAAAGTGCTATGTATCCCTTGTTACTGTGTGGTAATGTCAGGTAAGGTATTTGTGAATTTGTTAGGAAGGCCTTATGTAGGTGACAGAATTGCTTATGCTATCGAGGTCAGTGAAGTCTGAAGACATAGTATTCACAACTGTTTTGTAATAACTGTCTGAATCAGTATGAGGAGTGTGTAAGAGAGATTTAAAACTCTAAAGCCTGAATAATATTTGTAACTAACCCACATCATACTGTCAATAGAAGGGATTTTTTTTTTCTCTTAATAGTGACCTTATATGTTTTAACTGGCTTTTTCTTAAGCTAATTTATTTTTATAGAATAAAATGTAATGACTAATTCTTTTTTTAACTTGATTCCATTAGCTGGCAACAGAATTTGGTCACTGATGTTTCAAAAACATGTATCACAATTAAATGCTTTGTCTCAGGGCAATGTATTTTTAGGAGATTGATTTTTGAGTTACACAGTGAACGTAGTAAATCTGGGGAGCCTTTATATGCTACTAGTGCTGTTTATTATCTGTCAGATAGGGAATGGACTTCCATGTTTTGGAATGAAGTCAGCCTTTGCTTCCTGACTGAAGAGATCCTGGTGATTCAAAGGCATAGTAGCAGTCACACTGTGGTAAATCTTTTTCGTGCTTGTGATTATACTGGTGCATGGCTGAGAAAATTGCTTTATTTTTCTTTTTCTTGATCAATAGGAATGGACTAAAAGAATGCACTTTAATGCCTATTTCCATTATATCTGGGAAACAGCACAGAACATTACTGTTTATTTTGGCAGCACTTTTTGGTAGCTATGAATAACCATGCAGCCACCACTTTTTTTTTTTTTTTTTTTTTTTAATTAGGCAGAAAATTTCTTGTACTGGTGTTTCATTGATTTTAAAAACTTGCTTGAATGCTGAATCTTGCAATGTCTTACGCTTGTTGGTCTCTGGTGATGCAGTCACCATTTAACAAACATTTTTACCTTTGGGATTTGTGTAAATGTTCCAATCAGTTTTGATTTGCTTGTGTGCAGTTCTTCATATGATGCCTTGCATACCAAGGGAGGTTCTCAAGCTGTTTAGGTAATGGTCCATTTACTCTGGGAGTGGTAATGAGTAAGATACTTCATGCACAGGAACTATATTAAATGTACTGGAAGTCTTTAGTACAAAAGACTTGGTCCTTAGTAACCAAAGATGTGGGAGAGGAAGGTAAGAGAGGAGCCTGGAGTGGTCAGCAGGATCCCCAGGAAGGGATTTCAGGTGTTAGTCTGGATCTCTGTGGGTGGTGGATAGATATTGAAGGTCTGGAGATGGCTTATGGAATGAGCAGTGCAGCATGTGCAATCTTGAGCTGGCTTCTCAGTAACTGGTAATGAGAAACATTACAGCTCTCTATATTAATTGTTCTAGGATTATTTTGACTGATCTTGGAGGTCTTGGAGGAAATGCTACTACATGCTACTACACAGCAAAGTGACTTAAGCTAGATTAAACCCAAGGGCAGTCTCTGAGTTTAAACCTTACCACATTTCTGGTTTCCAGTTATTTATTGCATTTTGTCAGTCTATACATCTTGCTCCTAATTACAGCCAGCTATTAAGATTAATGCTTACCTTGAGCAAGCAGTATTTGCCAGGTTTACCTTTTGTTTTGTCTACCTGATGGATGTGCTGAAAAGAGAAGGTTTACAGGATTCCCCTCAGAAGCAGGGAAGATTGATCAAGTGTAATGATAAGAACAGCAGCATCATTTTGGCTTTACCCGGGGATAAAAGCTTATCAAAATGATATAGCTAAACAAAAGTGAAAACCAATTAGTCAGTGACTGTAGTTTTCCTGCAGGGATTTTTTTAACCTTTTATCACCTGATTAAATTTCTGTTTCATACAGCTGTAGGAAATGGAAAAATGTGCACTATTTTTTTTAATACAGAGGCTGGTACCTTTTAGCATTAACTTTTACTTTATTTTGCTAATAGATTGTCACTTGCATTCCTAAAGTAGAGAACATTTGCAGTCATCTCAGCACAATAAACACACATAAAGCTCAGTGACTTGCACCACAAGTTGAGTCAGAATGATTTTAAAACCTACCCTAGAGTAGGCACAAAAGAGATTTCAGAGCACTTTTTAATCTTAGACTTGTGAAATTTGATGTTTCCTTACTTTGGTAGGCTCTGCATCTGTACAGAGGTCTGCCTTTCCTCCTTTTGTGTCAAGAGATATATAGTCTGTAACAGGATAGTAATGCTCATTTGTTCATATTTTACTTTAATTATCTCAGAAGTCAAGCTAAAGAGACTATAAATCTGTTGCTATATTCTTCAGTAAGATACCTAAGAGATACCTTTATCTTTAAAAAATAATAACTACAGTTAAATAATCTGATTAAGTAACAATGTGCAGTCGTAGATCTCCCCTCCCTCCCTCCCTCCCCTATTTCCAAATGTTGTTCTTGGTACAACTGAAACACTTAAATCACGTAACAGCTCAATCCTTTTGAAAAGCTGCATCAGCCACCCCTTTGTCTATGAATTTTCATGAGGTTGGGTGTGGTTGTCATGCTGGTGCGGGTGGGTAGCACTCCAGTGACCATGACAGGTTTTTATTAGGATCTGACTGGCTGCCCATGGTGCTCTTTGGGCAGCATGGGATTCCTGTATCAGAGAGACAAACAGTCCCTATGGGGACAGGCACTCTGAGACTGCAGCATAGAGATGGCCATGCTACAAAAATCAAAAAAGCTACCTGTGCAAGAGGGTTTGAAGAGGAGAGGAAGAACAGTGGTGGTGTGTGTTGCTCATCAGCCTGATGCAAATGCTGAGATACTTGGGATTCTCCAGGCAAAGATATTTCAGAATATCTTGTGCAGGAAGCAGCAAGGTCAGTTGATTTTAATACTCCGTGTTAGGTCATACATGGGGTTTCAATTCACAAACTCTTAGCTGACAAGGAGAAATAGTCTACAAAGAGGAGTTGGAGGCTACTTACCACTGCCAAGGTAGACCTTCTCCCATTTATTGAAACGTGGAGGCTCCTAATCTTGCCGTTTTCATTACTGATCTAATATCCCATCTAATTAATTTCCTTGATTTTTTAAAAATACTCTGTATTCTTCTGTTGGATCACAAGGCATTGCTCCCCTAAAAGTGTCTTGACATTGCCTGCAAATTTTAATGAGTCATAAATAAATCACAGAATAACATTCCATTGTATTTCATAAGGAACCATTTGCAATGAGTTCCCACACTGCATAATACATGAAAGACTTTGTTAATTAATTGCCCACCTCGTTTTCTAAATGTTTTTTCCAACACATCTCAAGACTTGCTGGGCAGCTATTTTCAGCCTTGTCCCTTATCAACACATACTTGGGTAACTGAAACTTCCCATTCACACTGAGTCTGGAATTTTGCATGCTTCTGTTTAATCATGTCAAACGAAGCTCTCACCCATACTGCCTTTGTAGATGATCCAAAATTAGAACCTTATTATGAATTGGATGTATCTACTTCTATATGGGCAATTAAGTTGCCTTGATGGAAAAAATGAACATGTAACATGTAGGACAGGCAAAGTTTATTTTTCTGATTGTTGTAGTTTTGGAGTTGATGTGCTCTTTGGAGATTATATTTTAAAAACACTAGTTTGTTGAAAGTATAATAATTGAAATTCTGAATATTTAAAGACTGTTCCATCTGGAGACTAAATACTGAAAAAAGTTTGAAAAAATGCCCGTTTTTATCTACAAATTATCCCCAAATAAGGCTTTTATCTAATGCTTTTTATTTCTTTGTAAGACTTCATATTAAACATGTCTTTGTATTGTAGTGAGGATGCTAAAGTAACAGTCAAATTTTCTGAAATTCAGGCGAATCAGAAGTCCTATATTAGAATAATCTGTTAAATGGAAGGCCATGTGTAGGTTTGATGATAAGACTGTTATATTTAACCCACATTACTATTAATATTATATATGTGTATCTTAAAACTTAAACAAGTTATGTAATAAACTAATAAAAAAAAATGGGTCTCAAAAGCTGAAATAAGCTTTTGAGGATTTATTCCAGCAACTATACGTTCTTAACAAAAATCTGATCTGCATTATTCCTTTTTGTTGTCCTTTGTTTTTTTCTCCCAAAGCTAAATGTACCAGGCATTGTAATGAATTCATTACACATAGATGTCAGAATTGGCTTTGGCTCTTCACGTTTGCTAACAGGTAATGAACTAGAACAATTGGCAATCTATGCAGATTTCTTACTGTGAAGGCAGTTTCTTTAATTTGAACAGATGACCTGAGGACAGGGTCCATTAACATAACCATAGTTGGTGTGCAAAGGGGTATTTAGCAAAAGGAGTTTTTTTAGTATTTTTCCTTTTCTTTCATTTGACAGAAATAGATGACATTTGATTTTGCAATTACTTAAAGCCAAAAGCACTTTTGTCAAGGACGGTGTTTTGCTAACAGAAAACCCAAAATAATCTTGACACCAAAATCTAGAAGTATGAATTTTTCATGTGGAGTATCTTTACTGGTAAGTTGTATAATGATCATCCCACAATATACCACAAATAAGTTGCTTTTTGAGTTAAAATAGTAAATACCAATTACAGAGCATAGGGTTCAGAACCTGGAGTGTGGCACTGTCTTTTAAATATAATTCTGTAGGCAACATAGACTAATTCATTTGCATCCTTCCCAGGCACTATTTCCATAAAACTTCACCTCCGACCATCTTCATAATTTTCTATTTTTCATTGTCATCTAACTATAAGGATTTTTATCTCATGATTCCACCTGTCCAGTTTAATTTTGTTGAGACTGAATACAGTTTTTTAAATAGCAGTGAACATACCTGGAATCACATTTTGTGCTTGAAGGGTCTAAACACAGTGTGTGAATTGCACATTGCAAGGAATGTAAACATGGCTATTAGGATAACTTCAGTCCTGGCAGCATAATATAAAATAGGAAGACATGGTCCATGATACAAAAAGCTTGTAAGGGTTAATTGCTGCCTCTGGCTAATCAGGAATGTAAATGGAGAAAAAACCCCTACAATTCATAGTTTGTAGTTAAAAGTTTCCTTGAGTGGTAGATATAAGGCTTTTGTGTAAGTGTTTAGGTAACACAGACATAAATAGAGGAAAAAAAAAGAATTGGAAACAAGAGAACAGAATCATGAAAATCTGAAGGACTGTGAAATTTCTGTGCTGAACCTTGTATTGGATTTTCCTGGTTTTTAGGAAAAAATGCGTGAGTTCCTAACCTCTCTGCCTGTAAGCTGTGGTACTGCTTTCATTGCCTTCTTACATAATTTTAAGTAGAAAAGTAATAAAATGAAAGAAAGTCAATAAATCTTGCTTTCTATGCCATATAAATGTTACAATTGTGTCCATGCTAACCTCCAAGCTTAGGTGTCCTGAAAGAGTTTAAAAAAGGGGGATTCTGTATCCCTTGTAAGGACCTAGAACATTTTGCTAAATGAGCATAAGGGAGTACATTGTAATGCTGAAAATCATTACAATGTACTATAAGAAGACAAGCTGTGTGTCTGTGATTAGTTCCTCTGGTAGAGGAACTACTAATGCAGAAAATAAAGAGGCTCTATTTCACTAACACAAGCATAGCACTTATGGCTGAAGACCTTTCCACAAAGGCTGGCTATTTTCAGTTCTTAAGAAGTGCTACTTGCAGGAAAAGTGGCCACCCTCTTCATAAGCAGGCATATTTGAAGACTGGTGAAATATCTTTTTAAATGAGAGCAAAAATTTTTCATGAAGTCACTGTTTTAAATCCAGTACACTGAATCTTGTTCTACTTCATTCAACTTTTTCTCACATTCCTTTGTCCTATTACAAGATTTTCTTGTCAAATTGAATTTTGAATGGTCTCTGTGCTTCTTCTGCTGGCTCCTGAAGGCTCGTTTGCACCCAGCAAATTCTGTATTATATAAAAAATTTACATAAATAAATTATATAAATAGTTTCTGTTTCTTCCCCTTTCTTTCCCACATGAAGCAAAAGATCTGTTCTGATACCCATGCTTGTGTCAAAGTTTAAAATGAAGAAAACCTTTTGCTTACATCTCTTACTCTCCTGAATTTTCTTGTGTTTCTTCTTTCCTGAACTATTCTTTTTATCAACTTATTCCTGATTTAAAAATTTCCTTGATATGCTGGAACAACAGAAGATATTTCTTTTTATAAAAGAAAACCCAGAATTACATGTGCTACAGATGGAATGCCTGATTTAAAACTCCATCTCATTCAAACATCTTGGTTTAGCAAACCTTAATATCAGATAAGTCCAAAGTAGAGACAAGTGCTAACTAACCATTCATCTGCTCAAACACAGTGGATAAACTGGAAAAAAATTCTTAGATATATGCTTTCCAGCTCTGAACAAATGGAGACTCAAGTAAAACACTGGACTTCATCAGAGTGTTAATAATCGCTTGATAAGAGAAATGAAACTTTCTGCCTTTCAGCAAAAAACACCAAAGAAATCAATAAGAAAGTAATTTTGGTCAGAATGAACTCTGTAGAAAATAAGCTTCCTATGCATTTGTCTGTGGTTTGGGATTTTTTCATTTGTTTGGTTTTTGATTTTTTTTAACTGTGTCCCCATTGTGTTCTTTCACATCTAAATGCATCTCTAGTTTGAAACAATTTGTTTTTTTAATTTGTGGCCTAGACAGTCACATTTTTTCTGAACACACAGTGTTTCCTGCATGATGGTGGTTGTTAAAGATTTGTCTTTGGTACATTAATCACAGGTAGAATAACAGAATGGATCTTGTAATTTCTGTTTGGTTCTTGAGTGTACAGTGGTAAAACACATTACCAGAAAGGTAATCCAATATAGCCTTAGCAAATTTTCTAGTATTAGTGTTAAAAATATGAATTATAATTTTCTGCCTTCCCTGATGGTCATGAGATAGTGAAATGATGATCTTTTTACTGAGATAGGCTGAGATAGATGCTTCAGTCTGCTGTGAATGACTCACTTGTTTTTGTGGTTGGGGTTGTTACTTGGTTTGGTTTGGAGTTTTTTTATCAACTTTGTAAATTAAAGAAGGACTTCTGCTGATAAATTCTTTAGATACACATTTAGAAAGGCTTATGGAAGCTCATATCTTTCTGGCAACGTGTTCATGAATAGAGAATTTAAGAAAAAAGCAGAGATTATGTATTTATTTATTCCCATTGTGTTATGAAATGCAGTAATTGCTTATCTCTGCCCAAAGTTTAACTCCAGATCTTACGCTGAAGGAAAGTGAAGCAGTTACGCTGCTTTTTGCGCTGCTGGGGGTAATGGGAATTATGCTGTCAACAAACTGAGGACAGATAGCAGTACTTGGGTGTGAAAACAAGCTGTCTTTATTTAGTGCGTAATCACAGAAGGTCTGTTGTAAGGAGATTACAGAACTCCGTAAATGAAGCTAGGGAACGTGCAAAAAAAATTGCCATCTCTACACCAACTGCTAAAGGAAGTTTAAGGTAGCTTGTCTTGCATATTTTCAAAAAACGAACATAAGGAAATTATAAGAAAGATTATTCGGTCAATTGGTGCAAGATTTGCTGGAAAAAATGATTGGATTACTAATTGACCTGCAAGTTTATTTTGTAAATTACATCCTATGTAATGATTGATCTACCTTACCACTTTTTTAAAAATAAACTGCCTCAGGAAGCATACATGAGTAATTAAAATGGTATAGCAAAACTATGAAATTCTTTTCATAATACAGAGATTACTAGAGCAGTCATACCAAAGGGCACTGCACGGAATTGACTCATGATGGTAATTAACAAATGTAGCAACTAAGTGTGTGGCCATCAATCATCCTAAAGAATTAAAGAAAAATCAATTAACAATTTAATTAAAAGTCATTTGATGCCCTCAGTTATTCTGTTTAAATCAGATAATAAATTCACTTCCCAGTTTAGAATTTAGACTAATTATTTAATTAAAATGTCAATGAAATATTGACCTGGTAAAACCTTTATTCTAGGTGTTTTAAATATAGATTATCAAATTATCTTAACAGCTTCATATCCCATGAGATATGAACAGTAGTGTTACTTTTATTTTATAAAATATTTTTACTGATGGTGAATTATTAAGCTATAATACAGACAACTTTTCTGGAAGAAGGATGATCAGGGTATTTTTGTCTGTTCTGCAAATTTTTAGCTGTTGTCTGAAGGCTCTTTTTTCTTTTACTCACCTACAGTTCACATGCATTTTCTTTCTCTTTATTCTGATGAGAAGGCACACTCAAAGTGAATTTAATATTTTTTGTCAATTGTTTTCCAAATGTCTTTACTACTGCGAGTTGACCTTTCTCTATTTACAAGAGGAATCTCAGTTCTTGATTGAGTTCTGTCTCTTGTCTGTAGGAATTTCTGTTTTCCCAGATTCAGATTTTGAATCTGGAAGGTGCTATTCAGTCATTTAGGTTGTTTTTAAAAGGCAAATAAATTAAATTTAAATAGAATGTTATACTGTTTGAAAATGTAAACTAGTTAATTAGTGTGTTTTTGTTTGATTGGTTTTTAACTTTTTTTTTTTTAAAGTTCTTTGGAGCTGTAGACTTCCCTCTTGCACTTCCATCTACCCATATTTCTACTAGTAGAGGTTAAAAAAAATTATTTAATGTAAAAAAGAAGCATTAAAATTTTGAATGCTTTCATGCCTTGAGCAAAGAAAATAGAGGAGAAAAACACAGTCTATAAAACAAAACAGTACATTATCAGTCCTGTCCTGCCACTGACTTACTTAAGTAGGGGACCTAATATTGAATAGGAAATGACCACTCTGCCAGCCTCTGCATTCTGCTCTGGCCACAGAAGCATCTGCAGTAATGAACGTGTGTTTCCCCATTGCTGAGGTGTAGGTTCCTGATAACAGAAGGTCATCAGCATTATCACCAGTTGTGGTGGTTGGGAAGAGAGGAACTTGATCTAATTAATTTCCTGGTTGTCACTTGGTGCTGGGACAAGCACAAACAAGCCAAGCAGAAGTGGAGCATCCAAGCTAACAGCAGCTAGTCAACAGTTAGCAGTGGGTCTTTGGCACTGTAAAATACATTATAAAACTTGGACTGATCTTCCTGCATTTCTCTTGAGTAAATGTCAGTTCATCTTCCTTTATATGCACATGTTGAGATATTTCTAACAGGCCGTGCTCACCAACATTCATGTAGGTGGGAAATAGAACTTAGGCTCATGATCGTCTACATTTAAGTGTCCCTTCATGCCAGTGAAACTGGTTTGAAACCAGTTCTGTTTTTTTGCAGTGGTCACCAGTATGATATTGGAGGACATGAGCTCAGTTTAAAACTAAATTACTTGGAAAAATAGATCATCAAGTTCAGTGTCTCATCTTCCCCCGTGCCTCTTGAAGGTGGCAGAGGTGTGCAGTCTTAGTGCACAGCTCCTGGGTCCGGGCGCTCTGTCCCTGCCCATCATCCCACACGTGGCAGGAAGGCAGTTTACACAATGTCAGTTTTGCAACTCCCTTCACTGACACGAGGAACTACCAAATTTTTTTTGAGATTTATATTGCAAAACAAGCTTGAACTAGTTTTACAACACTCTAAAAGCTCCAGCTGATATCTGTGGAGACTTACACTGAAAAATTAATAATTAGATCACTTTTTTTTTTTCTTATATGGAAGTTATTAATTAAACTGATTTTTGTGTTTAGACTGTTAAAAATGGGGATAATTTGGTATCTTAGTCACTGACCTATTGAAGGTCACACTAAATATTTTCTGTGAAGAAATAGAAACATTACTGAACGAGTGTCCTGGTCTTTGGGGACTAGGAGCATCCATCCTTTAATCCATGAAAGCGAATTTAACCTTCATACCTCTCCTTTCTTACGTTGCATTTACATACAAAAATCCAACAGGTATCAAAATGTGCAGCCAGAGAATGAATATGTTTTTTTTCTTTCAACCGAAAGTCAATAGGAGTGTTAAATTTTGTGAGAGTTGAATTCTAAACAGTCTGTGTGGACATACCCAGTGCGCTCAGTAGTTGTACAGATATGTAAGATACCTATGCCATGGTACATTTGGTACTTCAGATCAGTTGCTATTACGTCTTGATGTCCTCACTAAATCTTGCCCACGGTATATGTAGTTTTAATGTACAAAAATATACTTGAAATGTGATTAAATTGGTTGTCATGTGCTTTAGAACATTTTACATCCTCTTGTCTGTCAATATATCTTATGGATGTGCTCACCTTTGAACACTTTTAAACATCTTTCTGTTAAACAATCATAGTCAACTGTTACTTGTCCATTTTTATCTCATGTGTAGACCTTTATATTGCACCGTGTCATTATGTGCTACTTTACAATTTATTTTATAACACTCAACTGTGAGACAAGGACTGTACCTTTCAGTATTTTTGCGCTGATCCAAAATGATGTACTTCCTGATTTAATAGACCAGGTCATGAGCCAGGCTTGGTTCTGCTAGCTGGAGTTTATTTTTACTGCTATAAAATGTGCATTTATTCCCTTCTTTTTTTTTATTTTCTTTTTTTTTCTCCTGCCTCTAAATGTGATGATTTTTTGATTCTTCGTTTTCATTTTGACTGAATTTTAAGTTTTAAGCTAATCTTACTTTAAGAATACAAACTCAGTTTTTCTTTATGTTGCACTTGGAAAATTGAAATGTGAGGATTTTTTTCTTTTTTTTTTTTTTTTTTCTGTCTTGACCATGTTGATCTAAGTTGTTTAATTAAATGTCTGGCTACAGTTGACCAAAGATATCTTTTTACAGTATTGTATGTGACTTTTTATGGTGATAGCTTGCTGCTTTCTATTTTTTCACTGGGTTGTAAATATATTTTACTTGGTTCTGTCATTTTTACATTAACTCTTGCTAACTGAGTCCTCACAGGCACGGGGAGTTGCATGAGGTTCTCTCTCCTGGCAGAGGCATCAGCAGCATTGAAGACTGCGCTGAGGTCCTCTGTCACCCTGACCCACGACAGCACTGTGAGCAAAACACACCGATAGTTCATCGTTGGAAGAACACAAATTCCTTGTTACTGCATGTCAGCTGCCCTAAATTGAATGGACAAAGATGAATTTGTGCAAATTATCCTAGGGCTGTGCATCCCTGAGTACCAGGTACTGTAGCGTATTGACAGCCTGCATATCAAGTCCTGCCTCTGCCCCATTTCCTGCTTTACCCTCTCCTGTTCTGAGGCTTTTCACGCTCACAGGCACTCAAAATATCATCAAAATTTTCCCTGAAAATTTTCCCCAAAAATTTAGTTTTCCCAAATGCAGTTGTAAATCCTCTTCTATCTCTAAAATACATAAGTTTTGGGATGTTTTTTGCTGTACGTAACTTTGTAGTACTGAGGATCTTTTCCTCACAGTTTCCTGAGATTGTGAAAATGTGTTCTAAACCATGTCCAAACATAGAGTTTAAAACTTGTACGTTTCCACAGATCACAGTTTTGCAGTTATTTTTGGTCTTTTTAAAATTTTTTTTTAAAGAAATGTCAAGAAATTATAAATTTTTTTAGCCAAGTAAGTTTTGGAAAGGTAATTTTTTCATAAAATTGAATGACTGTAGGAGCCAGAGATTAACAGAAAGACTCTATTACCTTCACTGGAAATAAGACTCATCCTTATTTTAGTAATTTTCTATGCCATTTCCTTACTTACGAACCTTTCCCTTCACTTCTGATAGAGTCTGTATGGAGCTTCTTTTATTTTGAAGAGTTTTTGTTCTGTTTTAAGCTTAATCTTAGCTGTTTATGTATAGTCATACTTTTCTTCATCATCTTACAGTAATAAAAGAAGGGGATTTATTTGTTACATGGTCTTCTATATTTCTTTATATTCCTTTTACCACCGCTATAAACTTAAATTTTGTGAAGTATTTAGCTTATGCTCTCTTTGAAAGATGTAATATTGTATTAAATTTTATTGTTCCTTTTAAGTTTGTGAAGACATCCTCTTAAGTGCAGTAAATTGCTTTAATGTATGGCCATGACCATTAAAAATAATATGGTAACATAAACCACCAGGAACATATATTTATAGCAAAAAATTTGGTGATAATTATCTTTCATACTGTGTGATGAATGTTTCAGGATGTAAGTGATAGCAATTTCTAAGTGATAAATCTCTCAGGTTTTATAAAGCCTGAGAGCAAAACTTTTGCATCAAAAGCTGTCATTCTCTTCTGGTACAGCTATTTGTTAAGGCAGCCTGAAAAATAAATCTTTCTTTATAATGACATCTGAAGTTTCAGAGCATGATTATTTTATTAGTATTTCATTTTCAGAACAGACCTATGCTAAAGGTAGTTTATCTAGCTTCAGCCTTATGTGGAATGTATTAGTGTGGCAAAAAAAAAAAAATGATAGGAAAAATTGTCTGAGCTGTGGATTGTATTTCCACCACGTATTGAGAGAGATGACAAAAGCTTTGCCTTCCCTCTGCAGTTTTCCTTGAAGAGCACGTGAATTTTATTATATCTGAAGTTTCGTAATATACTTTTTTCATCAACTTTCCTGTAAGGTAATACACATGAAAATTTGGACATATTTAAAGTATATATTACACAAGTAGAACTTTTCTAGATGAAGTTTTGACCTTGAAAACTTCTAGAACCAGTAGGGCTTTGTTACAAAAAGGCCACTGCTTTTGCCATTAATCATAACAGACTGTGCCTACAGCTATTGTTGCCTTTTCCAAGTGAATTATTAAAGATATAGGAACATGAGGAGTATTTATTGCAGATCATTTTATCAAGCCAGAAGGGCAGGAGTCATTTGTACAGACTACAGCAAAAAGGATGTTTTTCCTGTCTTCATTTCCAGTAGGCTTCTAACTTAGTGCTTTTAGAATTTGTCTGCTTAAAGTCAATCTGCTATAAAAGAGGATTTGATAAACCAATTGCTAAATATTAGTGTCTTCATTCACAGAAGTATCTTCAGGGTCCTTTATTCCAATTCATGTCATCTGAAACTCCTTGCACTTTTAAGCAGTTCTTCTATTCTTCTGTATTTTTGGAAGCATAGGGGATGTCATCACGAACTCCTAGGGGCTATTTGTTAGATAAAGAAACAAATACTTGGTTGCCTTTTTATCTTAATTAAATCATCATTGATGGAATGATGTATTGATTTATAGCTCACAGACATGCCAGGATCTTGAGGTTTTACCTTCAAATGCTAAAAATGCTTTTTTAAAACAAAATGAAAATTGAATAGCAATATTACTTTCCCGAAAAGCTTATTGTTCTCTTTCTGTTGGGTTAATTAGTTGAACCACAGCCAGAAGAAAAAATAAAAAACTATAATCAGCAGTCACAAGAAATACATCATTTATATGGCAGATAAATATAGATAGTGAAGAACTGCTGAGTTGGTCAGACTCTGGCCCCTTAATGATTCCTGCCCAAGTCACTGAGCAGGTGGATAGGATTTTCCTGGGGAAGGTATTCATAAAAATGCTGGATACTGTACTAGGATGCACCAGTTAGGAATTTCCAGTAAATTTGCAGAATTCCATTTACTGGAAATACTAATTGATGTCTGTTGCCAGTCAGTATGGAGCACTGTAATTGGAGACTGACTACCAGGAGTTCCTGTGAAACACCAGCTTGTCTGAAGAGGAATATTTCCTATTCAGCCTCAGGTACTTCTGAATTAAACTTGAGTAAAAGTACATTGTGGGGCAGAGGGAAGACAGGAAGTTCCAGAACAGACTGGAACCACAGAGTTGAATTGATTCCTACAAATAAAGACTGGAGAAACTTTGAAACCCATCGTGACTCAAAGTGTTTCAGTGTCTTTGGGCTTTGAAGTGTCAAGAGGTAAATGAGTGCAAGTGCTAACTATTCTTGTGCGCCCATTGAACATAGAAACATAAATATAGATAGATATAGTTATGTTACTACTATCTACTCAATCTTAGTTGATTGAGTGCCATTAGTTCCACAGTTAGATGCTATTTTTGTTAGTCAGTCCTTGTTATCAGTCTAGGGATGCAAATGTTTCCCAAAACACATTTATAATGCCCTTTTTGTCAATGTCAAACCAGAAAGGTTATAAACTTAGCATATATCCTAAACAATTAATTGCACTGTGACTCACAGATTACTTTTATACAAGGATGCACCAATGATGCAATCTGACATACAAAGATACTACCAAGATGTACTCTTGTAGAATGGCAATTAAGTTTTAAAAATTTTTGTGCCACAGTTACCAGCTTTATTCAGGCATTTGGAATTCAGTGCTTGGGTCTGTAAGAGGATTGGAAGTGAGAAGGTACCTCATCTTTGAAATGAACTGTGAAAAAATAGTATTAGAATATTCTTAGTTCGTAGCAGTACAATGGCTGCTAAGGCAGAGATGCTCTTTGCTTTCTTTGTGGCAGAGAAGAACTTGAGTTTAAAAAGTTTGTTGTGTGCAGTGTCTCTCATAAGTTCAATTCTCTTTTTTAAGGTGTCTTTACTCTCAGTATTTGTCTAATTTAGGAAGGGTTTTTTTTCATGTTCTCAGTGTGAAATCAAAGCTTATTTCTCTGGAATATTACTACTAATGGAAAACAGGCTTTCAAGAACAGCATGTGTTTTTTGTCCCTGGAAAAATGTGAAAAACTTATTTTTCTTTTCAAGGTGATAATTTACACATATGATGCAGTAAACTGATACTTATATTACATATAATAACTTGCAGATTTTCCCTTAATCTGAAAACCCAATTAAGCATTGCCAGATAAGCTGCTAAGCCCTCTTATGGATAAACATGATTTAAATTATTCTGTACCTTCCTCTGAGAAGAAAAATCAGGAAAATAAATTTATTTGTATCTAGAAAGAGGACTGAAATGAAACATGACAATACAGACATTGAAATGAGATTATAATGATTTTATACATCTCTGATGTTTTAAACTAGATTTTTACAATTGTTCAATATTTTAGCTTTTACAGTTTTTACAGACTTTCAGTGAGTCCTTTTACTAAATGAGGACAGTACAGTGTTGCATGAAACATGAGAATGCTGTTTTTCTAAAGGACAAAACAAAGGAACATTAGAGAATTTTTGTTTCTCACACTGAATTGTTTAGGTGATTTAATAAACCAGGCAGACTCAATATATTTTTTATATTATTGAAACTGGGGGAGAAGTTTAGTATTTCTGAAATACATTGCAGATTCATGCCAGCAAGTATGTTCTATGATGAAAATTGAATTCTCTGAGAATTTTTCTCATCGAAAATGGGAGAACTCGAACGTAAATAAAGTTTTGAAGAGTCTGAAGTATAAATTAAAAAAGTCCTCTCCTTCTATTTTATTCTATGCTGGATTATAATTGTAAAAAAACAGTAGATTTTTTCAGAACTAATTTAATGACTAAGTGTCATGATTAGAAGATAGGAAAAAGCACTGTGCTAGAATGCTCTCTCAGCAGAGAATTCCATTATAAATAAAAATATGCACTTGGCTTAGGTAAGTATATATATCAATATTAACAGGCATTTAAAATCTTGACTTTAATATATTTCATAAATTTCTTTCTGCCGAAGGTGGAAGTCTGTAAGCCACTAGTAATGCTTTTGAAGGAAAGTAATACAGAAAATATAGTACGGTACTCCCAGAAGATGAAGGTGTGAATTTTCCCATACATCATCTTAATGGCAACATTTTCTACAAAATGACATGGGGCACTCCTTTCATATTTCATGACTTTTATTTGCCCAGCTTCAAAATGCCAAATGTGCCACTGAACAGCTCTTTAATATTCATGGATTTCTGGGATGGCTTTGACAGTTGTCAGCTAGAAAGATGTCTTAATTAGGAGTATGACTTGTGATTTCTTCTTCATACTCAGCCACATACACAAACATGCAACATATAACTTCTTTCTTCCACAGAAAATATAATTCACAATAGAGAATGTTCTTTTCTCATCACACTTGAATATGTTGATTGAAAATGCATTTTCATTTGTTATTATTGCTGAAATAATACCTTAGAGGAAAATATACTCTAATTCAGGGCAGGAAGAATTCCTGATCAGCACTGAAACTGTTGACTTAATATTGTAAATATGACTAAAGTAGCATTATCATTAATTTATTTTAACAAAGAGGCAAATACAAACCTAAACTACAGGCAGTCATTTTCCAAATAACTGAGTTATTTGTATAAGAAACAGATTTTTGAAGAGATTTAAGAGAAAGCAAGAGTGTTTTGAAACAACAGAAGTTCTGGTGAGTGATCATGTTCATACTGTATTGTTAGCATCAGGAAAGCATAAACTAAACTAAGGTTCAGAAATTAATTGGATTAGTATGTAAGAAAAATCAAATGTAGTGGCAAAGCATGTTGTTCTTACAGGAGGAAAGAAAGTGGAACTAGGACTTATCCTAGTGGATGAAGCCCTGAGCAGTTTGGATTTTTTATAACTTTATAACACACTTTCAAGAACAAGAAAAAGACTGTCAGTATGAAAACTTGGAAAGTATCTATAATAACTCCTTCTAGTTTGTCAAGTAGTCACTAAAAGTGAGGTGTGAACATTTGTGTTAAAGAAAATGCGTTGTTTGGATTACCCCAGAAGTACTTGATATAAATTAAGCATGAAAATGTAGGAAGTTAAGAATCTATGCAGCCTCAAGGAAAACATTAAGTGATATCAGATAAAGTCAGAAATAGTGTATTTTGTAAACAGCAGTATGAAAAACAGGCAGGAAGCTCTTTTTTGGTTCTGGCACAAAATATATTAAGAAGGATCCTGAGTTTCTTGGGTCTGTAAGTAGAATGACAAGACTTTAGGGTCTCATTCCTATAAATTTATTTAAAGGTACACAGCCAGATGGGAAAGCATAGTCTATCATTAGTGTAACTTCCTCTCAATGAAATGAAAACTCCATGTTGGAATTCTATATGGATTTTTTTGCACTTGGAGCTCTGGTTCTATCAAAATTTCATGCAAACTGAAAAAGCAGTTTTTGTTTTTTTTTTTAAATTAGATCTTAGTTTAAATTAACAGGTTAAATTCAAACATGAGCAAGATTTAGAGATTTATCACTAGAATTTCATGAGCTCCACTGTCTAGCTCGAACCAACAGCTAACTACTTTAAACTGTTGCAATTAATGAAGTTTCTTCCCTATATCTGAATCACAAGTTAGAGGAATTTTTTTTCAGGTTTAGGTCTCGATAAGAATTAAGATCCCAAGGCAGTGCAGATTTTGTGATCCAAACTGCATGATGAGAGGTATACATTTTGAAGTCGTTCTCAACCCAGGTTGTGATTGTATTTCGCTGGTACCTCTAATAGTGTGCTGTATAGAGGTGTTTTTTTCTCCCTGCATTTTCTTCAGTGCTTAATTGGTCCTCATATCACGTGTGGATTCCCACTTAAGGAATTCTGTGAAATCATGTATAAACTGCAGAAGCTGTACACTGCAGGCAAATTGCAAAATGGGACATCCTTATCAGTTCTTGACCAAAAATATTTCCTGCACTAAATTCACAATGAATTTTTTTTTTTTAATATAGAGAATTCTTCAGCATTTCTTGTCCTTTATTGCTGTGTAAGTATTTTTATATGATTATAGATCCTGAGCAGTGGAGATATGCCTGAGCATTGGAGTTATGTGTGCTCATGAGTAATTTGCTTTGCCACACTGAGAGCTTTGTAGACCTAACTTGATATTCAAGACTCGTTTCTGAAAAATAAATACTTCAAATCCATCTGTCGTCATGGAAGCACTCAAAAAATTATTTAAACCACACAGCTTTCTTAGCAGACAATGAAAAGGTACAACATCCAAATTAAGTCTTGAATTCTGAACACAAGGTTTAGGCTTGATATGAAGGAGACTCAATCATGAACTTTCTCTTCAGTGGTAAAATCTGCAAAACAAAAATCTGACCTTTTCCTTTTATCAGCAGTGAAATCTGTGACAGTGGACATGAATCTGTGCAGTTATTCAGGGTTGTCTGGGTTGCTCCATGATAATTTATTTCCCTTTTAGTTACTTTAGAAATCTAATACGTGTTTTTGTAGCTTCTGGAAATATTTTGGCTTTTTATTATGATTAGTCCCTGTAAAAATGTCTTTTTGCAGAAAGACATTTGATTTGTTGCACCTGTTTTTCCATAAGAGAACTTGTACTTGAACGCATGCATTGTTGTCAGTGCTACAGATAATTAAATCTTGAGAGAGAAGGACAGCAGGAGATTAATTGTTTTTATTAAGAAATTAACATGAAGTTTGATAAATAATGATGAGGGTAGCCATGAAGTGTTACTATACTTGACTATTTTCATTCATCAATAATTATTGGCTTTTTTCTGGACTTAAATACTGATCCTCTGTATACTTTTGTTCATGTGTATATAAATTCAAATGAACTTCCATTAACTTCAAAAGAGTTCTCATAAAATTATATATTCATAAGCTTTGCAGAAGTGGCATTTCAGGTTATTAATATTCTAGATAGAAACCAGGGAATTAACTTCCACCTGGCATTAGCTGAAATAAAGCCATAGATTTCCGTGATACTGAAGTGATTTATGTCACTGGATTTTTTTTCCTTAGAAGTTTTTAGATTTGATGATTATAAAGATTTGGATTTAGTCAGTCAGTATTAACAGTATTCAAGGTCAGCTTTGCTGCACGCAGAGATGGGAATTCAGGGAGGTTACACAGATACTGAGGTGACTGTGTTTATCCTGGCACCCCAAGTACCCAAGTACCCTGCCTTTTTCATGGAACACAGCATTATGTTACATGGGTAATATTTTATATTCCAGAGTAATATTTCTTTTATAATATTGCAATTCTGTAGTTGCTGTTTTCTGATGTGAAATAATCAAGACATTTTTCAGTGCTGAGGGGCTTTTAAATAAGAAGCACTAATTGGGCTCTTTCATCATCTGGATGAGGAATAGGTCACTAGAGAATATGACATTCTCAGGTGACATGCCATTATACCACAGGGACACCTCTGAGAAATTCTTTGACATGGCGGTATTTCATAACCTGATTTGCCCATAGCCGTAGTCAAATTTATTGTATTCCAGCCCTGCTAGTATATCTGTCATCAGTCTGTCAGTTACATCAGTAAAGGTCCCTTTTCTCAGGTGTCACTCCATAAATCCTTCATTGTATTTATTGATTGAGCCACAGATTATTTCACCTCTGGCCTTCAGAACAGCAAGAATTTGTGTTTTCTTCAAAAAGAATGTTAAATGTAAATTACAATAACATATGATGAAAAAATCGGCATCCTGTTGACACAGATTGTCCTTCAATGTAATTCATGTAATTTTCATCTTATTTTACTTCCCTTGTGAATAAAATCAGCAAAGTGTGGGAATTTTTCATGAATTTACAAGTGATTTTATTAAAAGAAGTGGTGTACTTCAGTGGAAACTCTTGAAGTTTAAATTGTAATCTGGTTTGTTCCATTTAGAGCATGTAGTATTTAGTATATGTTCAGAAAACAGCACAGGAGTGAGTGGAGGAAAGATGGAACTTACTGCTGTTGTGTGATGTATACACTAAAAAGTCATGAAAGTGTAAAATGCACTAGACTTTCACTCATTTTCACTTGCTAATTTTAGTGTAACTAGACACAGTTATAATAACCATGAATTAAAGGGGGGAAAAAAGGCTGCACCAGTGAGCTCTGAAACGAAAATATCAAAAAGCTGTACTTTGAGAGCAGTTGATCACAGCAGTAACATTTTCAGTGATGTACATTGCCCATATGGCTCTGTAATTTTCTAACAAGTTTCTGTCTTTCTTTATACTACTGCATCATAAACTTGGTAAAGTTTGATATTTTATGATTTTGAGCAGATCCTTAAATTTTAGCCTTTTTTGTAGTTAAGTACAACTCATGGAAAGAGAGGATTTAATTTTTTCAATGACAGGCTTAACTCGTGTGTAGCTATTTTATGGTTGTGTTGTTTTATATAAGTAAGACTTTATTATTTTATTAATTTTGTAGGTGTAGAAAAAGGCAACCTCACGCCTGATAAGTCACAGTTGTACTAATTACCAAAGAAGAGGAACAGCCTTGCCCTTAATGGGTTGCAGCTGTGACTAATAAAGATAAGTGTGATAAAAGGGGTGGGTTGGCTGGTCAGAAGGACTCTGAGGAAGAGGACCTGGAGAAAGAGAGCCCTGAGGAGGTAGGAGAGCCTTGGGGGAGAAGGAATCATCCGGAGAGGTGCCAAGAAAGAAATGAGGAAGAGAGTTGCTGCTGTAAAAGATCAGCTGTGAGGTGAGTCTGTGTCTTATGGAGTTGGAGCAGTTATAGTTGAGCTGATGGAAGCCTGCATTCAGAGTCTGCAAACTAATACTTGCAGCCTTAGTGCAGCAGGAAATAACCAGCAG
Organism: Thryothorus ludovicianus; assembly: GCA_013397245.1. Lineage (NCBI taxonomy): Eukaryota > Metazoa > Chordata > Aves > Passeriformes > Certhiidae > Thryothorus > Thryothorus ludovicianus. The sequence goes on along the minus strand of VZTB01004781.1, from coordinate 122,598 downwards.
TAAGAGTGGGAGTCTGCTGTAATCAGAGTCAGGATGGCTGAGCTGTAAAGAATGGATCTGGGACTCTTTTCACATTGTTAACTGAGTGTCTGTGTCTTGGCTCATTTCTACCCCTATTGAGTGGTCTGCTGCAACTAATTTTAGTTAAAGACTGAGACAATGAAACATGAGATTTTTAGGAACTTATACGGAAAAGGACCTGCCTGTGATATTATTTATCCATCTTATTAAGACTCTTCCATATTATTAAGAAAAAAGACACTTGTTTGATTGTATTAATATGAACATTAGCATGCAATGATAGATAATGAGTGATGCTATTGAATGGAGCACTAACATTACAGTGAGACAAGTCATCAGGTACTGCCTTCACTGGGGCCGTTTTTCACCTTTTGTATAATGATGCGTTTCTTAAAATGTATGAATGTGAGATTACAAAGGGAAAATTGGAGTTTGCATTTATTCCTTCTCTATTTCTGGGTAGCATCAGGAAAGGTTCGAGAAAAATATCTAAAATGTTAGTAGGTATGAAGTCTATGAAGATGAAAAGATGGACTTTAGGAAGTGGGCTGAATATGTAAATCCAAGCCAGTGCCTTTTATTTGACAATGTATCATTTGTGATAAGAGACTCAACAGAATTTCCCATAAATAATGAGGCTTCAGTTTATGATATTGGAGAAGGCTGCGCTGAAGACTTAGCAGAGCATTTTGAATTCCAAATTTGGAGTTTAAATCATAGTATTGGTTGCATATACTTTGCCTATGCAGTAATTTCCCCACATCTGAAGTATGCACCTATCCTTCTTTACACATAAATGTGTTACATGTTTACATGTGTTGTGACTCAGTAAAATACTATTTCAATACTCATTTCAATTATTTATTGGGGTTCTCAGGCTTGATGGACTCCTGAAAGCTGCATCTCTTGGCTCTTATTTCACTTGCTCTGCAGTGAAATCTCTATATCAGCCAACTCTGGTCTCCATTGCACCTCCTCTCTGATGTCCTCTGTCCCTTCAGGGCCTCCCAGTTGATTACTCATTGCTTTTCAATGCCTGTTAATTGCTGTGGGTCTCTGGCACAGTCATCCAAAGCAGTGTGCTAGCTTCTCCCTGTTTTTAACCTTAGTTCCCCAAAACATGCATTGGCCTCCTCTAGCTATTTCAGATCTTCCTGAAACTGTTGGGACATCCCCATTGCTGCAGATGTGGTGTTCCTAGTGTAAGGACACTCTTCTACACTTACATGCTGAGACGTTTTGATGTGGCTGTCACCAAGTTAAATTCATAGCAATCAGCAAGTAGAAAATAGAAAAAAAAAACCCCAATAAACTGTTATCTTGCAGCATTTCTTCTTTCTTGCTATACCTACATGACTATTTTTATAATTACTGCCGTATGAAAAGTTTAAGTATGTTCTGACTTAGTTTACTTCTTTCAGGTTGTATCCTGACATTGTAGCTAGTTGAACAGTAAATCTCTAGAAAAGCCTGCTACCTATGTACCTGTTTGTTTCTCTGTATTTTCAGTTAATTCACCTGGACTGTTCATGGTAATTAAGTGGCTGTATTTGTTAGTAGGGCAAAAGTTAAGCGTATAAGTAATAAACAAAGAAATATGCAAGAAGTTAGGAGTAGAGATATAATTTAGAAGTTTATCATAAAGCCCACATCCTGTCATTATGCTGAAGAATTAAACGGAAAGGTCAATACTTTAATATTCTCTTTGCCTCATCACATATGCTATTAAATGTCATGGCTTTACTAATGTGCAGACTGAACTCATCTCCATATTTTAGCCTCTCAGTCTTTGTCAGGGGCTTTGTTTTTTGTTGTTTTTCTAAAGTTGCAGAAAGCAATCTATTATTTTAAAAGTTCCAATAGAAAGTATGCTTGGGGAATTTTGGTGGGGAAGATGACTCCCAGGTTTTGTGTGATTGTCAAACCCTTACTAGGGACAGTGCTTCACAACAACATTATGCTGAGCTTAGGCATGGAAGAGGGTGCCTGCTGTCCTCTGCTGCTCACTGTCACTGTTTAATTGACTGACCCATCAGCTGCTCTTCCTCAGGTGCCGTGTTCCCTGCAACTCTCTATTGATTTTCTGGTAGAAAAAAGTTCTCCGAGAGGGCTGTGCTTAAGTGTAGCTTTGTCTTTTAAATTTTGGGCTTTGCTTTCAATGAATTTAAATTTGTCTCTTTAAACAAGGTGAGTCTGTGGTTTTTGCTTCTCAAGGGATATATATATAACTATATTAAAAATTATGATGGCTTAAATTATTCATTAAAATGAAATTTGATATATAGTATACATTTATTATATAAACAATAGGAAGGTACATAACAAATGTATCAAAAAGGTGTATTAGGGGAATTTTATTTAGCTTTTTTTTTTTACTTCATAACCTGGAAAAGATCATCCAAATCTCTAATCAAAGCAACTATTGAATGTTTTGTTTAATGAATTACATAAAAAAAACCTGTATATGTTGTTTCCAGGAGAATAAATTGATTGACTTTTATACATTTTTAGATTGTAGCCTGATGTTTTTATAACCAAAAATGAAATTGAATTTTTTCATTAATTTGTAAATTCCTTGGGTAAAGCAAGTTCTAAACATTAATAGTATGTTTTTAGGAAATAAAAATGTTTTGAACAGTTGGATTTAATTTTATTAAGTGATTCACCTCTCTGAATATAATGGAAAAGTGCTTGGCTAACTTTGGCTCTGTAATTATCTCTATTTGCAGGTGCCTAGCACCTCTGCAGGCCTAGATCAAGATGGCACTCAGGATTAGACATATCCAGCTTGCATGTGTGAAAGACTTTGTTCATTGTCAGTCCACATCAATTTTTTTCAAATTGCTAAAGATTTGAAAAAGTCTAAATCTGTAGAAAACCTTCCTTTGCCGTCTCACATACATTTTATTCTAGTCAGGGTAGGAACACCTGATCTCTCAAAGCAGCTTTGCAACTTATCTCCTGAGGTGAAATCAGTTGTGTACCTCGGCCTTTAGATCAATAGAGAGTCTGAGCAGGGCACTAGAGTTACTGATAGAGGGCAACCCAGATTAAATTAAATCAGGACACATTCAACTAGGTTTAGTAGAGATGTTTGGAGAGAACGTGGCATGGAAAAGAACAGGAGAATTGTGACAGCATCACATTACTGCTGATAGCTGATGTGCACCTTAAATGTCTTGTTAGATCTGCCTACAGAAGTATTATTTATTGGTGCCTGGGCTGAGTTTTTTCATGTGTATATGGCGTGCAGTGGTAGTATAATTGCATATAAAAGCAAACAGTAATCTAAGATGAGTCGAGTGGCTGCATGTAAAACACTTGATTGTTTCAAAGATACAAGTTTATGAAGCCTGTTAAACAGTTTGGTCTTCCTCAAGCATAAAGCTCTGAGGAACAAGACAGAATTATTTTATCTGAAACTCTAAAACTATATACTGCATGTAATATTTCAAATTAAATGAACAGAAGAAAATGCAGCAACTGAAGTATATGTTTGAATAAAGGGATGGAGCCAAGATTTTTTTCTTAACAAGAGAGCGTATGACAAGATTGTCCCATTGGCATTGGGAGTGATTCTAAACTGAAGAATTTCTTGCCTCTTAATTGTGCATTGCCTACTATGAATTCTATTTTGATTTTAAGAAGTCACACATCATACTAATTTAAAATGTAGTAGATTGGATGGAGAAAGAAACAGAATACTAACAGATGATGATTATCCTTTTTTCAGTTTGTTTGTTTAGTTTGTGTTTTGTTTGGGGTTTTTTGTGCTTCAAGGCTTGTAAACTAAGCCACTATGTTATGTTATCATGTGTTTAAAACCTGTTTACTCATCAGCAGTGGGTGCTGTGGGCTGTTTAGTGGGTATAAATACCAGCTCTGTGACAGACTGAAATTTGGGCTTTTGGGCTCCCAGCCTTGTCTGAGTTCCAGTCCAAGGGGTACATGCAACTTCAGTCTCCCTGATCATACTGTCCGTGTTTTCCCTTTTTACTCCTTGGCACCCTTACTGCTCTGGTCTGTGTGGTAAAAGAGTCTTGCCCTCAGTGCCAGGCTGCCACAGGAGAGAGAGCTAGACATGGCTTTGGGCAAATCAATTCTGTTACAAAGCCCCACATCAATAAATTGCAACCCCATCTGTTTTCCCCAGTAGCCTATTTCTGAATATGTTGAAGGTAAAAATCAAAATCCAAAAGAATTAGGATGTTACAAAATAATCTTCTTTCATCCTCTTTTCTGCTGGAAGGAAGAGCTCTGGTCCTGCCCTACAGCTGCTGCACAGCACACTGCTATCAGCTGGAAATGGACTTATGGTCTAAATTTTATATATTAGCATCTTATATATGTGATAGTCAATCCTTGGTGTGTTGCTAAGATTCTCCTGAGCCTCTTGTTTCCTTGACAGTTTATCAGCCCTTGTTTTTTAAACCAGCCTCTTGGAAAAGAATTAATGCATGGCAGCAATAAGCTACATCTCTAAACCATGCTGATTGTAAGGGCAGGAAGCTTTGGCATTTCATTTCAGAAACTTTATTCTGCAAATAGTAACCCACCAAGTTGCTTCTTTTTTGCAGGGTGATTTTAAAGCTACTCCTCTAGAGATTCAAAGTGCAGGTTAAACATTTGTAAGATTCTTTATTATCTACAAATTTTTGACTGGAGACTCCCTGGCCTGCATCACATGTGAAAATATTGAAAAATCAGCTACATATTTTTGAATCACAGCCTCAACAGAGAAAAGAACCCTGATGTCTGAAGTGTACACTGCTCACAGCTAAAAAGCAATTCTGTGTGATAAGTGTAAGTGTGAAATGAATATGAAAAGATTAATGAAAATAATGGGAACATTTAGGAGCAGCATTTGGTTTAAATTTGTTCTGAGAAAAAATACTTAATTATAAGTTCTATAATCTTTTTTGGTGTAATTAAATTCTAAAAATTACAAGATAATTAGTGCTAAGGAGCATTCTCTTTTATTCATTTCTTGCTACATGCTTTTTACAACACTCTCCAGTCATTACATGCCGCAAAGTACTGCATTTAAAACGTGTAATCCATGGTATTCTAACCTCAATGTGTTTTTCCTGAGCTGAGAACAAGGAAGGACATTCTTTCTGCTTTTAAAGCCAAAAGCAGGGTCTTGCATTGCATGTTTTCTTCTGAACTTGCTGCTTTGCTTTTTTGGGGGTAGAGCTCTTTAGAGGATTAAATATAAGGAATTGTTCAAGTTCTGAAATGTAGCCAGGTCCTCTGTGAATCCTGCTCACCAATGTATGTACCTGTATCCAATGTACATACCTATGAGGTACCATCTCTGTTATCAGCAGAAAAGGTCATTCAAAGTTAATTCCTGATTGAAAACTGAAATCTCCTTACCCTTTTTCCCTACTCTGAGCTGGAACAGCATTTTTCCTGCTTTCCAGTTTTGTAAAAGAAAATTACCAATCACAACTGAATTTTCTTCTGGAAAGTTATAGTCAGAAATAGAAAATTCAGACCAAGTTACCTAGGAGTGCTTCATGCTTCACTCCTAGTGACATCACTGGAGACTCATTTTTACAATGTTCCGGACTCAATGTTATGACACTAAATATTTTAAAGACTAGAAAGCTGAAATTAATTTAGAAATACTTTAAATTATGCAGTTGCATTATTTAGTATATTACTTTAATTTAGGTTATATTTATTAATACAGTATTAATACAGTGTGATTAGTACGAAGGTGTTGCTAACTGTGATGTATCAAGAGAAGAGGTAACAGGTGAAAGCATCAGGAGGAAAAATGCTTGTTGCTGATCAGAAGGAAAGCGCATATTAGAATGATAGCTTTTGAATTCAGAAATTAATATGCTTTATTCTCTTACTGCATTGCATGATAGCCTAGAAATTTACGTATCTATAACTTTTCTTGATGGTTTAAAAGAGCTGAAATTTATGATTTGCTTCGTTGCTCTTTCCTGGGCATGTCTGAAAGCTAAGCCATTTGCTTGACCATAAGATTGAGAAGTCTGAAAAGAAAGAGAACAATTCATCTCTCAACCCCAACTTAAAGTCTTTCTGACAGTTAGATATAATACTTTACACCTCACTAAGTGACTGTTGAGTGGAGGCACTGACATCTGGTGCTACAAAGGCTAAAATATTCATGCACATTTAATATAGGAATGTAAGAAATAGTGCTTTCTACTCACATTCACTGCTAGGAGTTAAGGCAAATATATTAATCATACCTTTGGTATATCTCTGTACCTTCAATCACTTGCCCAAAACCAAAGATATGATATGCAACTTTTGAGCAAGTTTTCATCTTTGTTTTGAATGCTGGATCATTGTGGAAAAAGAAGGCAGAAAATCTCCTTTTAAAATTTATAGTATTCATCTAAGTCTCTTCAAAAATGATCTTTTAAAAGAAGAAGAAAGAAACTAAGTTTGTGTTTTTGTTGCTTTAAAGTAATTATCGCAATCACTTTTCTCACTTGATTTTGGCAAATTAGAGAAGTCTCACACAACATAATGATTAGATGGAACCATTCAGCATTGACATATCTACTCTTGAAAAACAAGTCATATATGATAATTGTATCAATCTGAAGAAGGCTTTTTCAAAAAATAGCTGTTTCATGGGGGAAAGCTATAGTTTCTGTTCTGTTTGCTTACTCCTCTGCAACTGTAGTTTATTTTTGGAAGTAAAGAACCAGCATTTGTTCTGCATCTTTCTTCATTTTTGAGCAGGCAGTGGGACAAGTAAGGCAATGTACAGAACCAATGTACAGTACAAACTGTACATAAATAGTTAATTTCTGTTAACTATTGTTTCACTGCCCTAATAGAAATCTTCTTTTGTGGCTATTCCTCTAAAGTGGTGATACCTTTGGTTCTGGCAGCTCTTGTCATGCTTTTGAAATGCTTTCCTATTGAGTATGCTTGTGGGAACCTTCTGTATGCTTCTGTAGGAAGGAGCTGGAGTCAAGTGGGAGAGAAGCAAAGACATTTTTCTGTCCTCACTTGGGAATCTGTGGTTTTAGCTTAATGAGAAGAACAAACAAACCGTGTGATCCACCAAGACAAAAAGCATTCATTTGCAATGGTATTTCAAATATAAAGAAAATATAAATCAATTTCTTATTTATTTCAGGAAGTTATATTTCTTTGCCGTATCTGTGATTGAATAGAGAGGCAAATAATTACTTTTTGATTTGTGGGATCAGAAATATTGCTTTTTATAAAATGGTTATTTTTTTTGTGTCTGGTTTGTGAATTCGGTTCACTGATGGGTTTGTGCAAATGTCAGGTTTCTGAATGAATTATATGTGAATGGCTTAGATATACCAAAGAAATTCATTAATTCAGCTGTATTGAATATTTCTTTTATACTTCAGGTCAACCGCTGCCCAGTCAGTTGTTTTGTTATTTTTTTTTTACCTTTTAACCATAGATAAAAGGTATATTTTAATCATAGTATAAGCAGTTTAAACAGTTGTAAAAGGTAAACAGAGGAAAATAAATTTACTTAGTCTGGAAAACTTTTTTTCCCAGGTTGTGCTGGTTTTGTCTGGGGTGGTTTTCTTCTTAATAGCTAGTGTGGGACTGTTTTGGATTTGTGCTGGAAACAGCGTTGATAATTCAGGGATGTTTTAGTTATTGCTGAGCAGGGCTTACCCAGAATCAAGGCCTTTTCTGCTCCTCACCCCACAGCAGCAGTGAGAGGACTGGGGATGCACAGGGAGTTGGAAGGGGGGCACAGCTGGGACAGCTGGCCACAGGGAGAGGCCATACCATATGACATATCCTGCATTGATCAGGTAGTGTACAGGTGTCTTACATTTACATCATGTGTCTATCTTGGGTTTTGTACTGCTCCTTTTTTATTTTTTTCCTCACTGTTTTCCTTTTCATTTGAATTTTTATTATCGTTATTTACTATCATTGTGTACTATGGCTGTTACCATTCTTTCAGCTATTAAACTGTTCTTATTTCAATGCGTGTGTCTCCTCCCTTCTGCCCTTTGATTCTCCCCCATCCCCCTGAGCAGGGGCTGTGTGGGGCTCTGTTGCCAGCCAGGTTTACACCATGGCACAGTTACACTCATAACTGACTCCCAGCGAATTTAAAGAGACATTAATTTTTATTTGTTTTGGACTGAACAGAACTGAAAGATGCTGAAGTTGCCAATGTGATAAATTCCTTGGTGCCCTTCCCTTTCTTTGATGAATCCTTTAAAACTGGTACTTAGATTTAGTGTTGTTGACATCAAGTTAGACTAATAATAAACAAACAAAACAAATAAAACCCTTATGCAAGTAATTTGCTCTAATTCTGAAAACAAAGAGACCATTTATATTTGACTAAAATCTTGATGACTAAATAGAAAACCTTATTTTTTGGTTAGAAAACTAAGAAAATTTATTACTCAATTGAGTAAACAAAAATGCATATAAATAAGTATCAAAATGAATAACACTCTATAAAGAACAAAATTAAATTTAAAAAATTATTAACTAATATTTGAATGAAACCTTGTTGTAAACATCGAAATCTGGGAATGTTTTTCTGTCAACTTCATTCTAAATGCAAGAGAAAACAATGCTGTTTTCACCTGGCACATCACCTTTGCACTTCACACCACCTTTTTTTCTATACCAAGTGTCCTTGTTATTTTCTTGTTTTTAGTATTCAAGGAATCCTGGATGAATGACTATAACAATGTTGCAGATTTTTTGTAATTGTTTACTGTTGTTTTGCCTTGAATTTCTGTCCCACCAAGTAGGAGGATTTTCAAAATATTTAGCAGTTTCTGATATTTTGTGACTAGCGGGGGAGCTCTGAGAGGTGAACATGAATAGTAACAAAGCCTAGATTACAAGTCTGAGGTTGGCAAAACTGTACAAAGGGATTTTTAAAAAACAGATTCTAATGTTGCCACTTGACACTGAAAAGGGGTTTTAGAAAATTACTTTTCAACTTTTGATGTTTAAGGACATAAAAACACTTTCTTTAGTATACGTGATTTTTGCCAGATAATTCTCTGTTGAAGTGCCCTATCAAATTGACCTTCCAAAGAAGTTTTAATTGTGACTGGAAAAGTTTTTATTGAAAAGTTAAGTCAGTAGTTGTAGAAAAAAAGAAAATTACTATCAATATTATCTGTGCAGTAGTTGCTTAAATTCTTCGTTGTGCTTGTAAGATGTTTTCAGGGTAGTTAGAGTCTCTTAGTTGTGTTGTGAGCAGTGCTGTCTCAAGGAACTCAAGGAAATGGGCTGAAGTTCTAGAGGCTGGATGTGATGTAAGCCTTTACTTTCATGTTATCTATGGAAGTGATTATCTTTCTATGATCTGACTTAGTGTTATAGGAAATGTTTGGAGTGCATGGACTGTGAATGTAATTTAAGACAGAAAACCCAAGGGGTTATATTCTTTCCACTACTGAAGTGGTAACTGCACTGTAAGTTTGCTAAGTGAGACTCACATAGCAATGACAGCACGTTCTGTAATAACCATCCTGAGATGCAGTTTCTTTGTGATTCATGCTCTGTCAATGCAGTCATTTCATGCACTTCTGCCTTATAAATCCACTCCAAAACCACTTGATTGGCAAACTGATTCATTTCACATTTTAAGACAAGTTTGTGACTGTTGGTAAAAACTAAAAACCTTATTCTTTAGCGAGAGCGTTGCCTTCAGCGCCTCAGCACTTTCTATAAGCCATTCCTTGTTTTCAAGTTATCTAAACAACAAAAAGTTAGGCTTTTGTTGTTGCTATTTGTCCGTATGACCAGTACAAAAAATATGTGGGGCTTTTTTAAAATTTATTTTGTAAATGGTCTTTTAAGTTCTTTTTTTATCATTCTTACATAGCTTAAATTTCTTGATAGAGTTCACAATTTCTTTATGGGTTTAGAATCCTTGAATTTATTTTTTTCATGAAAGCAAGCATTATGGCACAGGATGTGTGGAGCATCCCATATGATATTTCATCTCTGTATGGTGTAAAAATCTGCAAGATGGGTTTTATAACAGTGCAATAGTGTCTGTTTTCCCCAAAACATGTATGCAAGTCAATGTGAGGTGATGTCATGGTGACTATGGATTCATGACACCATTTTCCTCATTATTAATTTTAAGTTGGAGCTAAGAAGAGGAGGAACCAGATCCTCAAAAATATTTTAAAGAGTATTCTTTAGTCACCTGCCTCCTGGATTGAACTCTGATCCTGAAATTCCTAGTCAAACTACGACCAAAATTGAAGAGTCCAGCTAGCCTCCTAACCAATGCCTTATTTACTTTAAATAGTCACAGATATTTAGCTGTGAAAATTACTAGAATTCAATGAAAAAAATCAGTAAGTATTTACATTTATTTCTAGATAGGGCTTGTTACTTCATTTCACATTAAGGAAGATTGTTGAGTGATTAATGTTACTGTGTATCATTTGGTCATACTGCTGTACTCCATAGAATCAGGACTGATCCTGCATAATACACTGGGTTTTGTTCTTTTCCATATTTTCTTTTCCCCTGTGTTTCCAACAACTACAAGTGTCTTGGAAGAGCTCTTTTTTTCCTAATAGTTGCACCCTCCATAGTTCAGTACTTGCATTTCTGGATGATAGGGTTCGAAGGAAGGTCTTGTTGAATGACTCAGTTCCAATGGCTTTGAAGTTCGTTATAGCTTTCTACAGAACACTCATTAGACTTCCCCTCTGCCTCTCTCCGGGTCTTTTGTGAACACTTTCCAGGATGGTGACCTGCTTGCCTTTCTTTCAGCAAAACAACCCAATTAGCCTCACTAAGTATGCTTGCATTTATTTAGACTTGTTTTTCTTTTCATACTTCAAGGGCTGTTTCTTCATGTGCTGGCAGTAACTACTTTTCTTGTTTTCATTAGGTCTCCTTATATACTTATAAAAATTACTATACTCTTTCCATAGTATTTTTTCTATCGTTTATTAATGTGTTTTACTTTTGACCAGGCTTATGACTCTTGCATTACAGAATAACTCTTTGCTCGTCTGCATTCTTGTTAGCACACTAATTCAACCATACAGATTAGCAGCATATTTACAGTGTTGTGATTATCTATATCAGTACATCAGGAAGTTAATTGCCCCACTAAAACTACCAGTACAGTCTCTCCAGGTACAATCTCTAGCATGTAGTTCTCGTTTTGTAACTCAGTCCACATTCAGCACATTATATATTCAGTATATTTTCCTGCAATACTATTCCCTAGTCAGTATTTTCTGTGGTTTATATGTGGTCCTGTAGAGTTTTTCCTCTCTGAATGTATCTCAACAAAGTCTCACTCAAATGATTGTAGCATTTATCCAATAATATTCTGTCTTTAGTCAACATTGTAACCACTTTAAAGTGTTTTCTCTTCCTAATTCTTGAAAAAATTTTACCTTATCCTTTCTTACTCCACCTTCTTATTTGATAGAGCACTGTTTAAGGCTTAGTCTTGCTTTTTAGCACCTTTATAATAGTCCTGCACATTTTTCAGATGTTCTTTTGAATGTACTATTTCAGATGTACTATTTTTCAAATGCAAGGATTACTGCTTCCTTTAGTTGTGTGATATGTGATCATGGCTCTCAATATATATTGCCAAAAATTTAGATTTCTGTGGCTATGGTTTTGGTTATACAAGCACTTCTTAGGGTTTTATTAAGTCACTGAGTACTGAGTATGGATTTGCAAAATGTTTCATCTCTATAATGCCTTTGTAAACCTTCCTATTAATAGAAACTCTTACTGTAGAGGGGAAAGGAAGGAATGCAGCTGCTGGCATCCTGGAGTAGCCAGTCTAATTAGGGTAAGGGTGTCAGCAGCACAGCACATGCAGGGGTGTTCCAAGCTGCTGTGATTTTTGTGGGCTGAACATTTAAATAAGATCTGCTTTCACTCTGCTTTGACACTTGACATTGAATCAGCTTTGCTTTGTGTGCTCCTCTCTTCAGCTGCGCTGTGTTGGAGCTGGCTTGGGTGTCTGGCAGTGCTGCCACCTGTTTCTTGTCACTCTATTTGTTCTTCAGCAACTCTTCAGTACAGTGTAAGAGAGCTCTTGAGTCTGTTTATTGAAGTCTGTGTTGTATTTCAATTGTAAATACAGTAGAAACAGATAGTTTATCTTCTTAAGGAGAAAATGGAAGTCCATTAACATAATCATAAGACTATTTAACATCTGCAGCTACAGTGTCGTCTCTGGACATGGTAGGAAGTGCTCTTCTTCTGTTTTGCACATATTCAGTGCTTAATCTTTTTCTCAGCTTTACCAACACAAATGCACAGTTTCTACAGCAGCCACTGAGAAGCATCTCAGCTGAAGTCAGCAAAATAGTGATTGAGGCATACAGAACTGAATAATGGTGTAAAATTATGCCAATAAGAGATTCATTGTACTGTAAGACACTTCAAGGTGGTATGCAGAGGATCTAATTTCTGTATTTTTGTTGTATTAGATATTTTTTCTTGGATCATTAATTGAGAGTTATGATATTGCAATCTGAACTTGAAGAAGAAAAGGTAAATACTGAGAAACTTCAGAATATTTGTCTTCTGAATGAAAATAAAACTTTGTTATAGTGCATTATCAATGCAGAATTGATCTCTATTTTTTAATTTTTTTAAAATTTTTTTTTCCTCTTTTAAAATTTGGGAAGATAACAGCTCTCCTTGGATGGTTACTTTATAGTCATCACAGAATGGTCTGGATTGGATGCAACCTTAAAGATCATCTAGTTCCATGGTCAGGGGTGCCACCTATTAGATCAGATTCCTGGTGCTCCATCCAACCTGGCCTGATCAATTGCAGGGATGAGGCATCCGCAGCTTCTCTGGACAACTTGTTTCATTGTCCCACTACTGTCTGAGTGAAGAATTTCTTCCTAATATCTAATCTAAATTTCCCTTTGTTTAGTTTAAAACTATTCACCCTTGTCCTATCACATATGATGTCACACACAGTACAACACAGAAGAAAACATAAAAGTAGGTCTCTCTCTGTAGTTTACTCAGTGCAGAGAATATAGGTGGAAAATGCCCTTATTCATGTTTCTTATAGAGTTTATGACAAGGATTCAATTATTCCTGTTATTTCCAATAGAATAATATATGAAGAAGTATTTAGTCTTAAAAATGTAATGAATTATATTACTACTTAAATTAATGTGACATAGATTACAGTAGGCCAATAAATCATATGCATCCTTAGATGGGCTTTGAAACATTTTATGGCCAGGATCAGGATGTAAATTGAAAAACTGACATACCATTTTAGAATAATGATACAGCTGCAGCAGGGAGAGAGATGGCCAAGGATAAAGAGGCAGACTCATTTTCTGAGGTAATTGCACCTGTACTTCTCATGGTTTTTGACATTGCGAGAGTGAGGCCTTAGAAAGTGACTTAAGTTTATTGCCAGTGTTCTTGTCTGGGACAGGGAAAGTACAAACCTAGAGTCTCATTTTTTATAATAAAAGTTACTTATGAAGTAACATTTATTATAAAAAATAGTTTTATTAGTAAATTATGGATTTGTAGTTTACCAAGGAGCTGCAGGCAGTAAATAAAGAATACTTTAGGTCAAATGACCCAACTCTTTTTTTTGCTATTTTTTTGTGCCCTTGACTGGCCGAGTGATTTCCTTCTCTCACAGTTGTTACCTTATATCTTTCTCTTTCCTCTCCCCCTTTTGAGGTTCACATTCTTATGTGATGTTGCAGATTCTTTTAGATTTATATATTTTGACCAAAAATGAATTTTTTTGCTTTAGGAAACTTGTAGCTTGTCTTTTCTCATTTTTGAAGAAAAGCCTTTTTTTGTCTTTAATTCCATAGCTGTGAATCAATTGCCTGAGTATTAAATAAGAACATTTATTCAGGTCTCTTTTTTTTTCCAGTCCTTAGAAAATTTGAATCATTGAGTATGTCACCAGACATGATATATAAGATTACTATGAAGCTATAACCATTTTAAAAGTACCAATATTGTAAGAGATACTAATGATAATCATTATGTTTAACAAGATGTCCGTGTAAAGGTAATGTGTGTACAATTTTATTTGCCTTGGAGAACAGTTTAAATGCAGATGAGCAACACAACCTACTCACATTTGAAATATGTAAGTGGAGTTGCACTATATTCAGACTTAGGAGAAGATATCAATATGGTATGACTGTTAGTATCTAATTTAGCAGGCTAAATTACCTCACTAATCTCCCTAGAATCTCTTCAAAGTGTATGAGAGAACATGGCTTCTCCAGAGAGCAATTCTTTAGCAAAAGCCTAATTTAAGGTGCTGAATTGTCCTCTGGAGGAGGTTATTGCTCTCTTTTGAATAAGCCAGGAGCTTGGTTAATAATTACTAATTGTTTATCATCATGCTGAGGAAGGTATCGAAATAGGAAATCAGGATGTGTATGAAAAGTTGACCTAGTTATGCCAGTTTGGGAAGGTCTGTAATTTTAGGTGAAATGGCTCACTTTGGTTTCTTTTTTTTT
>VZTB01004781.1:94710-108057 GCA_013397245.1 Thryothorus ludovicianus | reverse complement strand
TTTTTTTTTTTTTTGGTAACTCTAGACTTCTTGTTGATGGGCAGGAAAATAAATGCTTACAATTATTTTTACCAAAATATACAGTAAAAAAACAGGCCTCGCATAAGGAAATGACAAGAGAATTTCACATAGGTGTTAGACTAAATGCATGGAGGAAGACCAGAAGCAAATTGTAAGAGGCTGTTCAAAAGAATTCATCAATCTGCAAATTCCTGAGTGTTACCAAGGTGTATCTTGCAAAGCCTGAGAGGCATGCCATCCTGAACAGTCTTTCAAAGGCAGTCTCTGCAAGAGCTGCAGAGGCAGCATTACAGTCATAAATATTGCCTTCCTGAAGGAAAGAAGTCCTGAGACCCCATAAAAAGCCACTGCCAAGCTGGGGCCACAGAATTCATCTCGGTTCTTCCACAGCTGTTGCCTTGTAGCTAGCAGAAGCTGTAGTGTTGGTGTAGGGGTTTTGTTGATTTGCATTGAAATTGCATGATGGGTGCATTAATTGAAATTAAATGTTTTCAGAAAGTCTTTAAATTGATGTAATAATACAGGTCGTTTTCTGCTTGGTAGGTGTTTGTTTGCTGAGCATATGCAATTTCATATCCATATAACATATATATACAAGTGAATGAGCTCATCAGAGAAACCTCTGATGTGAGCTCAGTTTCCAGGCTTTCCAAAGCTTTTAAGCAGTGCTGAGCTTTCAAAAGCTAGAACAAGTGTCTTGAGATTCAGCCAGTTTCTGGCCTTATAGGACCTCCTAAATTGAATTTGATTGAATTTGAGCTAGCTCAACCTTCTGCTTAGACTGTTTCCCAAATCGGAGTAATTGCGCTGGAGCTGTGAAGAGATTTATTATCCCTTCAGTTCTTCCATCTAATGAGTTTTGGCCTAATTGTATCCACCAGACTCAAAAAAATGAAAAAAAAAGGAAAAAGTAAATGGAATAATAATACAATACTAGAGAAGTCAACTTTTTTAATTTTGGGATTTGTTTGAAGTTTTTTTTTCAATGAGTGAGGAGGGTAGCTTTATGAAAACATTTAAAGTATCACGTAGATTTTCCTGACTCTTGTGGGCGTCACTGTACTGCAGTCAGAATGTGTGGCTACCAGATTAGTTCGGCTCACCTGCTCTGCCTTGAGCTGACCTGCATCATTGTTGATGTCATGATTTTGCATCTGCATGAATTATACCATCTTTATTAGACCTTTTATATCAATTTGTATGTATTCACTGATACTGCTCTTCATATTCCTGTGATACCACTCATGTATCAGTGAAGTAATGAGCTAAAACCTCCACTGAAGAATTACTGGTGTTTTGGTTTGATCTAGAGGTTTCCAACAGATATTTAATGTGTTAATAGCATGTCCTGTTCACTCTCTGAAAATGAGAAGCTTCTTGAATAATATTTGTTTAGTTTTGTGTAACACAGCAAAGCAGAGATACTGAAGCTTGCTGAACAACTTTCAGAGAGCACAAGATAATTGCATACAGCTGCAAGTTAGCAGCTAATGCAGTACTCCACCTGGGTATATATCACTCTGCTTGTAGTGTAGATAATTAAATAAAGCAGAAAAGATGAAATAAAATTTCCCTCTTTTATGTCTCTAGGTTAATATAAGTTCTTAGTGTCCTGTTAAGCAAATGCACTTAAAATTGAATTATTGGGAGCAATGAAACAAAGCATTGTCTAATAATGTTACAATTAGTGCTATCCTGCATTATTTTATGAGAAGATACTCTTCTTGATGCAGATGAATAATTTTATCATTATTACTTTGGCATGTCTTTGCCTCAAATAGTCAGCTATGTTTTGTAATACAGGAAGCTGTATTTTCCTAATAAATCGAATACCACAAGTTTCCTATGGTCTAACTTACAGTTAAGTTCGTGAGCTCCAGTTCCTTATGACAGTGCTTTAATTTACAGTTCTAACATGACCAATGCCAATAAAATGCTCTAGTATATTATCTGGCAGTAAGTAAAACCTGTCAAAAATTGTTAAAAAGAACAGTGCTTAACAAAAGACATATGCCTCATAAATAATATGTCATGACAACTGGCAGCCCTAGTAACATATTTGAAGGAAAATGCTGAAAAAAAGTAACCAACCATAAGGAGCTAATGGGTTATTTTTGCTAGAAATCTGTCATAGACTTTTCCTGTCACAATATTATTGCATTTGTGATACAGCAAAAGGATTTGTACTGTGATTTTTCTAGCATACTATACAAATTTCAATTAGCAAATATCATCTCACATTTATTTCTATAAAGAGTAAGTCTGCCATTCTGTCACTAATCCTTTCCTATATAAGTGTTCCAATAATATTTGTCCTCTTTCTTAACCTCAGATCTGGCTCATTGTTTTCCAGAAATATATGACACTTGTGCAAAAGGCACATTTAACCACTTATGAATCATTCATTCAAATCATAAAACAACATTTTGGAAGAAACAGATTCCGATAGTTTGAAAATGACAAGTAAATGAATTTGAGTGTAATCAGTGCATTTCACTTGAACTAACAAACTAAACTTTCAAATCTCTTGATTCCAGTGTGGGAGTTTGGGGGATGGGAGTTTGGGGTTTTTTTTGTAGGTTTGTTTGTTTTTAATGAGTATGCTGGAAGCCTTTGTAGTAAATGGGCATATTTGTTTTAATGCATCATATGATGATGAAGTGTAAAATTGCAGTAATAGCACAGAAGAATCACCATCCCCCTGAACAAGCCACCCAAGCCCCTACAATCCTGTCTCCCCAAAGCAAGATATAAAGGTATCCTGAAACACTAGATCTAAAAGTAGGCTTTTAGAGAGATTTCACAGCAGGAGTTAATTAGCCAGGAGAATGAAGCCTGATTTGATGTCTCAGAACACTTTGAATATGAAGGCCAAATAGTTTTTTATATATAGCATGGTGAAGGTATAATATAGGGGATAGGGTATATATAATGCAGTAGAAAACGATAGTAAAGTAGTAATAAAATAGAACCACTAAGGAAGGCAATTTTGGAACTGTCATCTTGAAAGAATTTTTGTGCTTTACTCTTAATTTTAATTTTTTGTCAGCTTTGCATTTAGCTGATAAATTTAAAAGCAAGTCTTCTATGTGCTCTTGGATGCAAAGAAAGTGGAAAGAAAGCTGTAACATAAATACAGAGGAGTTCCTGAGTACTTAATGGGCTGGTTTATTAAAAGTTCAGTACTTCTCCAATTTATCTGCATTTACTCTGTGGGTGGCAGAACAGCTATTATTAAGTATTGTCTTCCAGTATTAACATGTAGAAAAAAATTCATGACATTTAAGTTAAATCTGAATCTTCTCTAATCTTAATACATTCATAGTTTTCCTTTGTTTCATTTGTGATTTTGCTGCACAAAGGATTCAGTGCTCCTATTTCTGCTGGTGAATTGAAAGTATGTGATTATCACATCAGCCTTACAGAAGCTGGTATTTGGAATAATGATAGGAGTGCAACATCACAGCCCTCCTGATGTGTGAGGTGCAGAAGTTGTGCTATTTGCTAATTATGTCCCTTTTCTTCTGTGAACAGAGATACTAAAAATGACCAGAAATGATAAAAGGCACAGGCTACTTGTATCATGCTTTGAGGTGAGCAGTGGGTCACAATTCAGACAGCAAAAAAATCTCTTCTTAAATAAGAAGTTGTCCTTTAGCGATAAGGAACGTTATTTCTGTTATTTCAGAGGAGAGGCAAAATGACCTTCTGGCTTCAAAGGTTCTTCTGGATGCTTTTCAAATGTATCTGTGTCAGAAGTGCTGTCTGATGCTTTTGGTGAATAGCATGGTATTGGATATGGTTTCAGTGCTTCTGTGTATTTACCTAGGAAGCATAGTGAGGAGAAATATATATTGAGAGAAAAGAGTAATTTGGATCATGTGAATAATATAAAAAGGATCATTGCAGCACTCGAAGAGCCTGGTCTTCTGTATCATTTGGGAAAAAAATTTCAAATAGAAATTTTTTTGGAAAATTTTAGTGTATTTCTCCATTGATGAGAAAATATGAAATATGTGGAAGTTTTTGAATCCCCACCAATGAGAAAATATATGATGAATGGAAAAATATTTCCAATATCACCAAGTGTTGCCTTGTGGCATTAGTTGACCTAAGGATGGATCTCTCACTGTTTAGGATTTTCTGCTGCTACAATCAGAAGACAGACATTTGTCCTACTCAAAATATGATTGTTTGTAGATCAGATGGAAATGTTCATTGTCTCTTTTGGAGTGGGACTGAGATTAATTATCTTCATTTTGACTTGTGCTAGGCCTGGATGTGTCTAATGTCACATCCCAGGAGTGCTTTTTGGCACCTTCCACTAATATGAATGCAAGAAGCCTTGCACAATTCTCTGTGCTAGTATTGGAAATATAAATTAAAATACACTCTCAGCAAGCAGTACTGCACAGGCCAATATGTGGAATAATATCTGTTTGCAATTAGGGCAGCATGAGTGGTAGCCAAAGAAACCAGCTGTAAAAAACAAAAGAAAATATAAGCACTTATTAAAAAATACCAAAATCATATTTAAAAGCCTCTGAGCACAGAGTGGAACCAAAGAAAGAGATTTATGATGTATCACTTCTAATTCTAATTTGCAGTCTGTTATTATGATATAATCTGTGGTTCTCTTCAGGGAACAGCAAACAGCATCTGGTAGCTCTTTGGATTCCCTCCAAACTGCTTTGAAATAGATGTGAGTACAGTAAAGTAGTGTGAAGGATAGGGTATGTATTCTATTCTTTATATTCTAGTGAAGTTTATTGTTAAGAATTCTGAGTTTAAAACTTAAGTAAGCTTCTTATTTCAGGTGCTGTAATACTGGTTTGCAGTGTGAATGTGTTCACAGCTGTCCTTGAGGATTTCCATAAATTGGATAACACAGAACGGTGGAGGCTGACTGAGCTTACCAGTCAGTCTTGAGCGCTGTGCTGGAGTGACTGGACTGCTTTGAGGCTGTGGCTGCTTTGGCTTCACTGTCTCTTCCATGTGCCGTGTCCTGTCACAGCCAGGGAAGGCTGTCTGGGGCTGAGGCACCATAAGTGGCAAAGCTCACTGTAACTGGTGGGCTGCTGCAGCTGCGGCAGCCTTTAGAGCCCATAGCTCAAACTCTGCTGAAAGAATCCGCAGTAACCTTCTGCAGGTCACTGTGAGCTGACTCTGTCAGTCATTCACACTGCTGCGAATGACTTTGCTGCCGAGAATTTCTGAAAACTCTTTGGCTGTGTTTGCAGAGTGCTGAATGCCACCTGATGAATGCCATGTTTTAGTTTTCGCCTTTATGGGTGGGCATTGGTGGCTAAGCTTGCATCACCAGGCAGTGTTAATAGCACAGTAGATGTTGCTGAGCACCCAGTGCCTAATTTACTGTGTTCCAGAGGGTGAAGAAGCTCTTGACTGTCCCCATGGACAAGCTGTGAGCCAGTAGGAGATCTGAAAAATCCATTTCTGTGACTTCTGGGAAGTTAGTTCCTATTTCTTCCCCAAATTTGTATGGACTAGAAGCCCAAGCAAAGGAAAGCTACTTTGTAGGTATAGACATGTACCCTATTTTCCTTCCTTATTTTTCTTCATATTTTAATAAAATATCGTAGCTTCTTTTGGAAAATTATATTACAATTTAATTAACCTAAGTGTTATGAAATGCCTTTTAGTGTTCTGTCCAATTTCTTTAAATAGTTGTACTTGTAATTATTTCTTATAGTAGTTCCATACAAATGTTCTGTTTTCTGTAAGATGACAATGCTTAAATCGACATAAGATTTATCTTCTTCACTATACGTGATTATTTTCCATTTATAGTTATCTACTTTAAAGTGTGAATAATAAATTAGTAGCAAACAAGTATATAAGAAATGTAATTGCATACCAAGTAAAGGCAATTCATTTTTATAATTTATTAATAGTTGCCTCACACAGCAATCCTATTTGTCTGTGTGCTGATTTCCAAAAATGATGGTGCCTGTTCAGTGACCTGATGTGAGTGCCCAATATTGGGAGTAAGGTTCTTATGCTGAAATCCCTACACCTTGTGATTTGATTTTTACTTTCATAAGTTTCAGCCTGTGTGCTTAAAACATATGTACCGTATAATGCAAATCAAAGATTTACATAAAATCCATTTTAAGGAGGTGGTACAGGATTTTTCAAGCCTTTTAGTGATATCTCTGTTCTCCAAAAGTCACATGAATCATGATCATGAATAGAGAAACAGTTAAGCTGTTTACTGCCACATCTTGTGAAAATGCTTACAGCAGTGAGATACAAATAAAAATTCTCATAGCGAAGAAATGGAAAGAAGTGGTTATTTAATTATATTAAATGTTACAGAAGTGAAATAGTGAGAGACATCAAGAGAGAGCTAATTCTTAATGCTTTCAACAGTCATCTAATAACTTTTTCCAAGAAGTTGGAGTTCCAAGTATGGCATCCAAATGAAAGATTTCCTGAAGTTGGTCTTTTAATATGAGAAATAGAATAATTTAGTAGTTATACCACACCCTTTTAATTTCTCATCAGCTTCTTAAGATGTTCTTAAACTAGGAAATGTTATAGATGAGTGCTATTATTATAAGAGTCTCTTATTAGGGAAGCAGAGTGACTCTGAATCCTGGCTTGTGATTACTTCAGTACTCTTGTAGGGACAAGACATTCGTAGTTACATTTTCACTCCTAAAATCCACCCACCTGTATTGGGCTGAAAAGTAGAGTACTTGCTTTAATGCAGTCTGAGCATATTTGTTCGTAAAAATCTATGAAAAATAGAATGGAAATAATTAATAAAGCAATTTTATTAAAACTTTGCTTGCAGAGCATTAGCAGTGATCACTAGAAGCTGCTGGATCAGTGCCTTTGAAGCTTGCCCTGACACTCAAGCAGACATTGTTTTGAACTCTGTCAGAACATCTTACATGGAGGTTTCTGTAGGGTTGTTTTTCTTATTTGAACGTGGGTTTTTTTGGGGGTTGGGTTTCTTTCTGTTTTGTACATGTAAAAAGCATGAGTGCTTATAGTGTGCTATTACATTATGGATTATATAACCCCAGGCTGAAATGAAAGGTAGTAAATCATACCTGTGACAAAAGAAAGCAACTGCTTATACTTTGTAAAATTTTTATGTTTATTGTACACAAACAGTATTAAGACATTATAGGCTTAGTGAATTATTTTCTCCCTTTATTTAAAGTACTGTGAGTTTCTGAATGATGTGGCAGGAATATTTTTTGGCTCTTTGGATATTCACCAGATTTTGAAGTTAAGCATTTTGGGGTTTTGTTGCCTTTATAGACAGTTTTATCCTGGGCTTCATCCAAAGCAGTGTGATCAGCAAGTCAAAGGAGGGGATTCTGCCTCTCTACTCTGCTCCTGTGGGACCCCACCTGGAGTGCTGCATCCAGCTCTGGGGTCCCCAACATAAGGACATGGACCTGTGGGAGCAAATGCAGAGGAGGACCACAAAGTTGATAAGAGGACTGGAGCACCCTCACTATGAAGGAAGGCTGGAGACTTGGGGCTGCTCAGCCTGGAGAAGTTTGGGAGGCAACCTCCCAGTACCTGAGGGAAGCCAGCAAGAGACTCTTCATCCAGAACTGTAGTGGGACAAGGAGTAATGGGTGCAGATTGAAAGAAGGGAAATTTAGATATTAGGGGGAAAAAAAAACTACTTTGAGAGTGAGTAAGGCACTAAAACAGGTTGCAGTGTTCAAGGGCAGGTTGGATAAGGAACCTGGACTAGTGGGAGGTGTCCCTGCCCATGGCAATGGGGTTGGGACTGCATGATCTTTAAGGCACATTCCAATCCCTTAACATTCTGTGATTCTTTGAGAATTAAAAGCAGCATTTTTATTCAGTTTATCTGAAGGAACTGAGATAATTTAAGCAGATTAGTTGATGACATTATTATTAAACTCTTCAAATTCATTATTACAAGTATTGTTTGTCTGCAAATCTTAAAGTGTTTAAGAGACAAATTTGCAAGAGGGATGCTGGTGCCTAAATGTCCCTGCAGGCATCTAAATCAAGCATTTAAATGTCAATGTATTCATACCTCACCTGTCAAGTACTGAGAAGAAAAATCCTTTGGATTTTTTGTTTCAAATTCCATATCTGTATAAGCTGGTGGTTTGCTGCTCCTCAGCATTTTCATGGCTTACAAAATGTGACCAGTGAGTTGAAGTGCAAGAAACCTTTGCACCAGTGGCCTTATTTGTGAAAACAGTGGATATGCAGCATGGATGCTCACGACTCATTTTCCATGGTGATATGCAGATGATGTCCTAAAATGCACTTTTGAGCTTCCAGAAAAGATGATGTAAAATGGTTTTGCTTAAAATATTTTGCTGAAATATTTTGAGACTGGAGTTACACTTCTTCCCTTTTTCCAAAGGTTTTACATTCAGGTTTTCATGTTAAACAATTGACTAGTTCTTTCATAGGCTTTCATGTTGGAGCTGTTCTATTTAGAATTAAGTATTTAAATGTCTTTTAAGCCAAAGAGAATGACTCTGTAACCTAGGGATTAAGGCAGCCCTTTGGGATGGGGAAAGAGTCTTTCAGGTTCCACAACAATGAACATTTCAGTATTCTAAATTAAGCAATCATAATAGCAGGGTCTTGAACTCAGTCCTTCATCCTCCCAAATGAATAAGCTAATCGTGGAGCTATGGTAGTTCCTACGTGCTCACTGTGATCCGGGGGAATCTTGGGATTTCTGGTGGTGCAAGGGAGGTGTGCTACGGGAGCATGAGGGTGAGTGCAGAGTCTCTTATCACAAGCTGGCCGTGTCAGTCTTCTGAAAGTGGAGATCAAGTGGGCATCAGAATAGACGCCCCTTTATTTGAGGGGGTTTTGAACCTGTGCTTTCTGTTATCTCGTGTGCTTTGTAGCCAGTGAGTGACTGGGGAAAACGGCAACTCCCTCAAACGTGTTTTGAAAGAATTGATGCTGCTTAATTTTCAGAAGGAGGCTCAGGACCCCATTTTGGAAAGTTTCAGAATTACAAGTAAGAGGAACATCTGCTGCTTTCTACCAGAAGTGAGTTGCCTGTGGAAGGGAAATAACTCAGCTTTCTTAACAGCCTTTTGTAGTGACTAGCTCTATGCTGAGTATTCTGACTGTAGTAAAGTACCTTCCTTGACAAATGCTTCTATATATATATATACATATATACGCATGCATAAATTTGTATCCTTTAAAAACAGAGGTGTAATACTGCATTTTGTGATAGGTTTTTTAAGAAAAATTATGCACTATTTCTGTATAAACTTTGAGTTTTGAAAATACTGCAATAAGAAAAAAAAACCCTTTATGTAATTTTTGCTATCATTAAAACCAGCAAATTAGTTAAGTGAAATAATGATAATTGAAAGTGATTTGTATGGCATAAGTGTGCTCTGCTTTGTTAAAATAATTGCAGTTCTTGTGCCAAATACTCTTAAATCTCTACTTGATTTTTAGTATTTTTGACAGAAGGTTTCTTTTGTCAGCTTTGACAATTAATATTGTAATAGAGCAATCTAGGGACTTCTATGATTTAAGTCAAACAGTTTATACTCTAATACATTGTAGAATTTTGCTCTCAATTACTGTAAGTAGAACTGATGAAGTGTCTGTTAGGTTTGCTCAGTATTTCTCAATAGAATTTTGGATTTTAAGTAGCTTATGACACTATTGAGCATAAGGCATAATGGCTGGAATTCCTAATGTGAAATACCTGTAACAGGTTGAATATTTGGAGATTTTTCAGGCAAAATGCATATTTCAGAAACTTTAAGTAGAGCAAAGTGTTTTGCTTATTTATATATATTATTTTACTTTAAGTAGTCTTACTGTCCTACTTTGAAGCAGGAAGGTGAAATTACTTAGGGAAGGGGATTTTATCAAATCCATCCTTTGTCTGCTTCATAGGCCCAAAGCTGGACAAATTTTGACACCTCCAGTAGTACCAGTTCTTTGCATTCCCAATGAAAATGTTTCAGTTCTTCCTAGGTAACTGGATTTGCTTGTCACTTTGCATTATTAGCCTTGGCCATTCCGTAGAATATTGGAGCAGAGTCCTGTGGACTGGTGTGTTGGAAACATATGGTGTCTATGGAGGCAAGCTTAAAACTGAATATGTGGCACAGGAAGTGTGTGTCATAAGTGACATGGGAAAAGGGAGAACGCTGGGCAGAAAATCTTGCAAGATTAGGAGACAGAATCTAGAACTTGGTTTTCAAAGGAAAGGCAACGGAACAAAGAGTGGGAGGAGAATCTGTACAGTTTAATGTGATGGTGATCACTGGGCTAGGTGAGGTATTTTGGAAACAGTGGAAGCAGGATTTAGTATAGAAATGAAGCAAATGACTTTACGGGGTCTTGATGTCACCTATATTGCTGGAGATTACCTTTCAAATGTATTGTGAGTTAATTTCTTTTTCTCCCTTTCAAGAAAGCAGTCATTAGACACTGAAGATCATTTACATTCCAGACAATATGAAACAACATGTTTTAAGTTCAAGAATAATGTTGCCTCATCAGCAGGGCAACAGTAGACATGGAAAACAAAAAATAGAAGGGAAATTACTTTAACTTGATGAAATTTATCACCAGTCCTGCTGTTGCCTCTGGAGCAGTTAGGGACCATTAATATTAAGTATATATTCAAATGTGTAGATGGTACCTTATTGACTGATGGCTTATTTGATTGCACAGATGAAGCTGTAAATGTATTTGTATGACAGAGATAATGGCTATAACGTGTAGTTCTTTCATCATGAATTTTAATTTCATAGAGATAACATGTCTATTTTCTTATTTGATTTTGGAGTAGAGATACACACTTGAAATTGATTATTTGGAATGTTAATGCTATGGGAGTCTCAAAGTAGTTTAAAATAAGAAATAACATCTGTCACTGTCTGTGATTTCCCAGAGGAGGCAACATCTCTTTTCCTTGCCTAATTTCAGTGATAAGTTCTAGCAAAATTCCATGTCCATCAATAATAATCATTCATTGTCGTTAAATCTAGTGAAGGCTTTGACAACCAATTTCACATCTAATCTACATATTTTAAACTTAGAGGCTATGGTTCCATAAGATTTCCTTGAAATACAGAGTTCAGAGAGTGAATGAGTTCATCTTTCTTCTTCCCTTGGGAATGCTCATTCCCATGACTTTTACCTGGCAGAGGGTAAGCAATGCCTTGATAAACCCATACTGCCATCACCTGGAAGCAACACTGCATGTTCCCTTCCTATGAAGGGCTGTGTGGGAATTGGGCCACTTCCCCTCTTCTCACCTCCTCCTCCTCCAAGCTCAAGAGGTGAAGTTGCTTTTATTTGTTGTGTGTCTGACGCTGTTCTCAATAGGTTTGTGCATTTGAAATGGTTTATATTGTACAAAAAGAAAGCTACTAAATTTATTTTCATAAAAATCTAGTTGTTATGAGAAGGTTTTAACCATGATTGATAATAAGGCACTATTCACTTTTTACAATACCCTAAACAATATTTCTTGCCAAGACATCAACATCACCTTTGAATGTTTAGTGTCTAATCTTGTTTCTTAGTTGGGAATCCTTTTTTCCCTGAGAAGTTTCTTTTCCACGGAAAAGGTAAAAATGGTTTCTTTTCATTGTTTCTGTCCATTCCCTGTAACTCTTTGGAAGATATTCATTTTGAGTGTGTAGAAAATTAGGCCAAATTTGGTTCCTTTTGCATTGTAACCATATGATCTATCGTAAAAATAAATTATGCTAAGCTACTAATTTTCAATTACTTCATCTTTAGGAATTGTAATAATGCTTTGGTTTGCAATTTACCAATTTAGATGGATTCTCTTTCTGTATTATGTTTGAGTCCTGAAAACTAGAAACATTTTATAAATGATCTTTTGATAAGGAGATAAAATTTATTTTTTTAAATGTGGAGGAAGCATTTCACAGTTGACAGAATTAATTTGTTAACAAGTCATAGGGTTTTTTTAAGAGGTAAAATTGAAGAGATTTTTACAGCACTAATCAATAAAGATGGGACAGTATATCAGTGGGCATTAGCTCAGGTCCTGGAAGACAATTTACCAAAAAATTATACTAAGGATGAGAAAAATTGAGTTTTTGAAAGAAAACTGCATGAAGTACAGGTTTCCCAAGGAGACTGTGAGATACCCACTTTTGGAGATACTGAAAAGCTCTTTGGACATTGTCCTGGGCACTCTGCTCTCAGTGGCCTTTCTTGAGCAGGGGTTTACGATAGGTGACCTCCAGAGGCCCCTTCCAGCATTAACCCTTCTGTGAATCTGTGATAACCCTGTGCTAAGCTTGTATTGCTTAGAGCCTTCATTTTTAACTGGATAAGGTCCTTGGAAGTGAAAATGGCAGGTGCCAAAACCCACCACATTTTCTTTTGTTTATTTCTAATGATCCTGCTTAACCAATTGTTGGAAGAGAAAGACTCCTGCTTTTCCTAGGAGGCATACCCGTCTTCAAACCAAGACACCAATATTCATGGCTGTTATTTCCCTTTGTGAGGTGAGAGTTCAGAGCACAAGTGAATCTAATTCCACATCAGGAATTAATCTCTCTGCTCGGATTAATCTTGATTTTCCCAGTGTCTTGCAAGTGAAACAGTTACAGCTCTAGCCAGACTTTGGCATTATTTAAAAAAAGATTTAGTTTAATTTACAACTTATTTATTTTGGGAAATTGTGTAGCTCAAGAGAGTGGTAATGGGATATACTATCTATCACCATGAAATAACCAGTGTAAATAAGGTCACCATGATTAGTGATCAGAGCTTTTTTTGGCATTCAATTGGGTGACTGAATAGCTTTTTGAAATGAGATTGGTCTCAGTCCAGTTAACAGAGTTTCAATTTTGGTTTTTTACCTCAGGAAACATCAGCTTTTGCTGAATTTCCAGAGAAAGATCAAGAACTTTTACAGTTGGTCTGTTTGAGAGAAGAGTTGCATGTGTAATGTATGTTTTGATGCTGCAACCATATAAAGGTATTTGCTTCAGAGCCACCAAATTTAGGTGTTCCTGGGGTTTGTTTGTTTCTAGAAATGCGTTTAGAACTTAATTTTAAGCAAATATGTATAATATTTAACAATGCCTTCATTTTTTTTATAATAAATCTGTTCAGTTTGAAGCAATTTAGTTGTAACTGTGTTGTTAGCAGTGTTTAATTGCACATTCAAGACTGAGCTTTTCTGCTTTCTCTTCTGCTCTTTCAAAGTTTTTTGGAGGTTTTCAATTTTTCTTTTTAATAATTAGATCTTGTCAAAAATGTTGAGTTAGTAAACCCTTGAATTAGTAGAAATAAAAAAAAGGATAGAAACAT